>KE152509.1:80045-99388 GCA_000411095.1 Aethionema arabicum | reverse complement strand
CCACATAATCCGTGTGTTTGAGCTTCTGAGTAATCAGGGGAAGACCTAAATAGCGCACCGGTAGGCTACCATACTGTAAATTAAATGTATTTGCCAATTGCTCAAGCTGCTCTGTATTATTACCATTAAGATACAAAACCGATTTAGGTTTACTTACTCTTAGACCTGATCCCACATAGAACTCATTAAACAACTCGAGAATTCCATTCAAAGATTCTTCCTTCTCATAAAAAAAGACCAACATATCATCAGCGAAAAACAAGTGTGTGATCAATGGAAGAGTACACCGCGGATGCAGTCCAAACCACCTCTCTCTTGCTGCTTGGTCAAGATTCTTAGAACAAAACCATTACAAACAAGTACGATGACATGGGATCCCCTTGCCGAAGACCTCTTTTCCCACCGAAGTACCCAACCAATCTTCCATTTAAATTAACAGAAAAGGAAGTCGTCGATATGCATTCCTTGACCCACTGCACAAAGCAAACCGGTAGATCCATAACGAGAAGCAGATTCACCACTGTTTGCCAACAAACGTTGTCATAGGCCTTCGCTAGGTGCACTTTCAAACAACCACGATTCTACGCTGAATTGAGGCGATAGTTGTGAACTAATTCAGATGTCAACAGTACATTCTGTGAAATCGATCTCCCAGCACGAATCCCGTCTGATTTCCTTGTACAACACTTGAGAGGAAGACATTAAGGCAGTTGGCGAGGATTTTGGAGATGACTTTGTATATCGTATTGCAACAAGATACCGGTCTGAAATCCCCTAGCTTCTCAGTTCCTTTAATCTTGGGAATTAAAGTGATCACTGTGGCGTTTACTTGCTTGAGCATCCGACCTGTTCTGAAAAATTCTCTTACTGCTCCCATCACGTCTAAACCAGTTATACTCCAAGTCTTTGTATAAAAATCTGCTGGAAAACTATCGGGTCTGGGGGCCTTGTTCTTCGGCAAGCTAAATTCCACTTCTCGAATATCCTAGTATGTAGGAATTTGAGACAGCTGAGCCGCTAACCTTGAATTGCATCTGAAGGGTTGAATTTGACGAATACGATCCACTGAATAAAGGGAGCAATCTTGAGTTTCAGTTCCCAACAACTCTCTGTAATACCTCACCATTATACCTCAACATCTTCAGGATCAGTCACCCGGTCACCATCCTCGTGTACAAGAGAAGAGATGCGAGATGGACCCCTGTTGTGAGATGGACCCCTGTTGATCGAATCTCTCTGGTACAGCTAGATCGCAAATGACCATATCTGCTACAAACTTAACATCGTAAAGGAAGGCGAGGATAGAAGGCGTGAATTTTTGCCATAGTGCCTCTATCATCTTCCACATACATATATATGCTTCGAAACCTCCTTATCACAGGGAATTTCGACTTTTACTCTAGCCTCTCCATTATACATAGGATCCAAACAAGATCCCTCCGTGTGCATTGGCTCTCTGATGGCACTAGCGATGACGCTGATTCCCTTCAGCGTGTATAATTCAGGGGGGATTTCGGAGAGGCAGACCCATGTCGGGAATGAGGTAATTTGTTCCTCTACCCAAGTACTTGTTGCAGACCATTCTAATAAGACAAACCCAATTTTCCCAGATTGCCAATAGCCAACTTGCAAAACCCAATCTCTTGTTGATTTTGTTTGAATAGATATCAGGTATGTTTTAGCTGATTTCCTGTGAACCACCATGTTTCCGAATTTTCCCCAGACAGAGGGTTAGATCTGAGTATACCTTTGCTGGTGAGGGGCGTCCTCTAGGAATTCCGCGACCAGGTATCTCGTCCATTTCTCAGCTCCACGCAGGATGACCGAAGCTGGATCCCTAACCACCGGGGAGCCATTGTCTAAGTAGGTGTCGCTGATTTTTCCAGATTTCTGAGAGAATCTTTGAGTCTTTTCGCCCATTTGAATTATGGTTCGGTGACTGTTTGTTTTCCCATGGTCTGAGAATATTGTTCTTGTTGAACTGTTTGAATCTGAGTCGTAGAGTTGTTTCTTGAGTTTTGTTGTGTGGTGTGGTGTGTTGTGATCGAATTTGATTATTCGAAGAGTTACCGATTTCCACGTGTGAGGAATTTGTCGGTGAGGAATGGATCTCTTGAATTTTTTTCGGTGGAGAAATATTATTAAAAGACTTTGATGAAGTAAATGTGAATCCTCTTTCTTCATTACTGGTTGCTCTGCGTGGACCCTCTATGTCGGTAGAAGCCATTCAGTCCTTGTCGGCTGGCAAAGTGCCTACCGGCTCCACTTCCTTTGCTCCTCACTTCCCTCTTTTCTCTCCGTACAACCTAATTCTCCTCCTTCTTATAGTTATTATTGCAAATGGTTATCATAGTTATTATCAAAGTAAGTTTTACTATGTTCGTTTTCATCAATTATATATAGTTATTATCAAGATCATTTGAGATAACATAGAAATGTGTAATGAGTTTAGAGTTTAATTATAAGAATTAACGGTTTAGGATTGTTAAATTTAAACGTTATTTTTTCTGGAGTTTTAAACATATATTTATACGTTTAGGTTTTAGAAGTTAGGGTTTATTGCGATCGAATTGCGGTTGAGGGTTTGTTACATACAATACCACCGCAAACTTGTGGTGGTATTGCGGTGGTAGGTATTTGCGGTGGTATAAACCACCGCAAATCCATTACAAATTTGCAGAGGTAAAAAACCACTGCAATATTGCAGAAGTTTTGCGGTGGTTCTCCTTGTCGATAGCAAAACCACCGCAAAGTCTTCGCAAGGTTTCGATGGTTTGGTACCACCGCAAACCAACCGCAAATTTTCGATGGTTCTCTTTCCACCGCAAATGACCACCGCAAATAGATCCTGTTTTTTGTAGTGTTATTTTATAGTTGACTTCACTGATTGTCGCGTTTAAGAAAACAAGATCATACAAAGTTTTCGATAGATCTACTTTGTTGCCCTAATCTTTGAGGCGGCGACACTTGTACGACAAAGAGTATTTCTAAGGTTTCCTTTTTTTTTGTGAGAGAAGTACTTGTCCAATTTATTTTTTAGTTCTAAATAAAAATATTTGTTAATGTATAAAAAAAATTAATCCTTAACGTTTATGGAGTCTCTATTTTTTTTTTACCCCTAAACATTTTTTTCTTAATGACCTTCATAGTGACGATCGTGGTTGCATATATAATAATACTTTTAAAACTAAAGTGTCAAACATCTTATAAGATAGAAAAAATGTGTTAGTTAGGATGTTAAAAAATATTAGGGAAGAAGACGATTTACAACAACTCCCCCTTACGTCTCTCGCTTAGGATGTTAAAAAATTATAAGAAAAAACTATGAATATAATGTACTAAAAATTTTTAAATAATAATAAAATAAAATAACATACGAATAATTCAAAGATTTAATAATGATAATGATCTATACTATTTGAGAGATCAATCTTTATAAACAAGGTTGATGATTTTTTTTATTAATTGAAATTGATTAAATTAAAGGAAATGTTATGAAATGTGTTATAATTTTGATAAAGTAATAAATGAATTATAACTTATGTATTTATAAAAGAAAATCAATAGAATTATTAACTAAATTAATTCCACATAGTATATCACTCCTCAAATCTTTTTTTATTAGATGTTTAAGATATTAACACACATATTAAGAAAACATTTAAAATGACAAAAATAATATCATTATTTGGGTAGTAAAATAAAAATAAAGTAAATGTATTATTATAAAAATTTTAACTTTTGATGCATTGAAATCCTTAAATTTCTTTACGTGAAACAAAAAAAAATCAGCTAAAATACTTTATATTAAAAAACCGAAGAGGTAAAATATTTAAAAGTTAATAATTCATAAAACTATTGACACATTTGATAGTGTATCTTTAACATGAATATAGTGTTTAAAAGTTTTTGAATAATGAAAAAACAAAAAAAAATTACTAGAGAATTATTTGTCTTGGAAATCAATCTTTATAAAGAAGATTCATGAATTAATAATTAATTGAAATTGATTAAATTTAAAGAGAAGGTAGGAAAATGAAATGGGTGATGATTTTTATAAGGTAACAACAGTTTACATAGACGTAACACTATTTGTATTGTTTGCACCGACAAAGATATAAAAAGTGGACACAGGCTGTTCCCAGCCAACAACGTGCTCTTCTTTTATTTTTATTATTAATTTTTATTATTAATTGATGTCATTAACAATCATAATTTGTCTTCACTCAGATTCAGCCACGTCACCTTCTCCACCGGCGCATCTCAGCTTACTCGTCAGCTAATTGCCCAAAACTATAAGATCAATTTTTTTTAAACGATTTTTCTTTTTCAATTTTTGTTCAGAATTTTATCTTTAGAAGTAATTTAACAATATAAAATATTTTTGTCATATATAAGATCAGTTTTTGAATTTTTCTTTTTTTCATTTTAAAATATTTTTTTATTATTTTTGTCAATTATTATAAATGATTGTTCTATTTTTTAACAATATAATATAAATTGACGCAGAAATTATATAAATCTAATAAATATACACGAATTATATTATTTAACAATATAATATAAATTTTTTTAACGTAACATTATACTATAATTTAGTTTATTTATTAATATAGACTTGATTTACTAAAATTCAGTTTAACCCTCATTATCATTTGCATGATGTACATATACATAAAATATAAAATTATGTACATATATTAGTATCATTATATGATATTAAAACGAAACAAATATTTACTCATATATGCGGATAAATTTCTAGTTTTATATTATATGCCGAAAAGGAAATAAATTTAATATAAAAAATGTAATTATTTTTTTACAAAATTCCTCTTTGATACAAAAATATTCTTCCAATTTAAAAAATAAACACTATTACAAATCCTTAGAAATATATAACAATATTTTACTAATATTTCATCCTGTAAATATTTTTAATTGCAAAAATGTGTTCTTAATTTGTTTTAAAAAAGAATATCAACTTTTGATACTTAAAATATTACAATTAATTTTTTTTTTAAATATTAATTTTCTTTGAATTCAAAGAAAAAACATAAAAACTACCATTGAATTCTTTTTTTTTTTCATATTTAATGAATCTTTTATAACTAAAAAAACCATTGAAATAGTCTAACAGAAGCCGAACCGCTGAAAACAGATTAAGCCGAGCCGGAACGAACCAAGCCGCTGAAATATCCACTGGTCATTAAAATAATGGAGAAAAATAACTCAGAGCCATAAAATAGCAATAAGACATCGATGGTGAAAGAGCAAGAGAGGAAGAGAGAGAGTCTCTGTGTGTGAGAGCAGAAGAGAGAGAGAGAGAGAGAGAGAGAGAGAGAGAGAGTGTGGAGATCTTTTGCTCTCGAGATGCCGTATTGAATCGGCGAAGAATTTAATTCCCAACTGAATTTTCGTAAATCTCGTTCGTTCTCTGTTGCTGATTGCATTCTCCTCTCTCCTTCTTCTCGGTGACCTCAACGATGGAGCCGAGTTCCGGCATGGTTGCTGGATCTTATCGGAGAAACGAGCTTGTTCGGATCCGACATGACTCTGATGGAGGGGTTTGTGACTCTTTGATTTCCTCTATTTCTAATTTTCTTTTGTTGATTAGAGTAGATCTCATCTAGATTTCTCCATTTATATTCTTGTCTGTTGGATCAAGTCTTGGCTACTTGAAATGAAACTCAGATTCATGATTTCTCACTCAGATTTCACTTCTGTTACTGTAGTTGACTAGTCTCTGCTTATCAGTTGCCGTAGAGTTGCTGCAGATGGAAATTTTTTTTTCTCCTAAGACTTCAATTGCTGTGATTCGAGTTTGATATCGCATCTAGTGATTATATTTCGGATCTATGATATAATGTGGCTTTTAGAAAAAGTGTCGGTGGATTTCGTTTTAGATTCTTGATCTATGGATTTAAGTTGTCAGCTTCTTTTAGCTAAATTCTTGATTCTCAAAGTCCAAAGACTTTACTTATCTATTGAAATTTTGGTCTAGATTTCTTTAGATCCTGCATAGGCAGTACTTTCCATTTTTGTTTGTGGGTTACTTCTCAAAGCAATTTGTCAAATGCTGTGTTATTATTGTGAAATGACTGCGACTAGCCTTAATTCTGCATCCATTTGTGGAGATGGTTTTTCTTATTAACTGTTTTAGTTTAGATCTATATTGATCTATACTTGTTTTTTCTTATATTCTTTGTGTTGATGTTGGATACTAAATGACTAACGAAGAATACACCATTGTTTGAATTGCAGCCTAAACCATTGAATAATATGAAGAACCAGATATGTCAGATTTGTGGTGATGATGCTGGGCTCACTGAAACTGGTGATGTCTTTGTGGCTTGTAATGAATGTGCCTTTCCAGTGTGTCGTCCTTGCTATGAGTATGAGAGGAAAGATGGAACTCAGTGCTGCCCACAATGCAAGACTAGATACAGACGACACAGGGGTCAGTAGTCTTCTTTTGTGCTATTTTTTGTATGGATGTTCTGTTTAGTCTGTTGCTGTATTGTTGAGCTACTCTTGAATGGTGCAGGGTGCCCTCGTGTTGAAGGAGATGAAGATGAGGATGATGTTGATGACATTGAGAATGAATTCAATTATGCCCAGGGTAGCAATAACAAGGCAAGACGCCAGCGTCATGGTGAAGAGTTTTCTGTGTCCTCTAGACATGAATCTCAACCAATTCCTCTTCTCACCCATGGCCACACGGTAGGGATAAACATGTTTCAAGAAATTTCTTTATCCGTCACTTTCTTGGATGTTCTCAAATCTATGCTAAATCTGAACAATCTTAACAGCGAAGTTTCCAATGATACATTAACTCCAACTTCAGTAATACTTCATTATGTTTTTGTTGTTGCTGTTTTTCATGACCTTTCTATACACAGGTTTCTGGGGAGATTCCTTGCGCTACGCCTGATACACAGTCTGTGCGAACTACATCAGGTCCTTTGGGGCCTCCTGACAGGAATGCTATTTCATCTCCATACATTGACCCACGGCAACCTGGTATTCATATACTTTTCTTTGTGAATGTGGTCTTCATTTTATGTAATTCCTGCTCATCCTTACAAATTTTTTTGTGTGCTTTATTGCAGTCCCTGTCAGAATCGTTGACCCATCAAAAGACTTGAACTCTTATGGGCTTGGAAATGTTGACTGGAAAGAAAGGGTTGAAGGCTGGAAGCTGAAGCAGGAAAAGAGTATGTTACAGATGACCGGTAAATACCATGAAGGGAAAGGGGGAGAAATTGAAGGTACTGGTTCCAACGGCGAGGAACTCCAGATGTAAGTTTTAATTACTAGACCCAATATCTTAATTTTTTATGTTGCAGTCTAGTAGTATGCATTTGGAGGCTGCAATTGTTCAACTCAAATAACTGTTGCCATTATACTAATAACAAACCTTGGCTTTTCGATTCACTGTCCTGATTATTCATATTTGAGTTTTTGTTTTTGTCTTACTTACAGGGCTGATGATACGCGGCTTCCTATGAGTCGTATAGTACCTATCCCATCTTCTCGCTTGACACCCTATCGTGTTGTGATTATTCTCCGACTTATCATCTTGGGATTCTTCTTGCAATATCGTACTACTCATCCTGTGAAAGATGCATATCCCTTGTGGCTGACCTCGGTTATCTGTGAGATCTGGTTTGCATTTTCTTGGCTTCTTGATCAGTTTCCGAAATGGTACCCCATTAACAGGGAGACTTATCTTGACCGTCTTGCTATAAGGTTGGTCCTTCAGTTGCACACCACCCTTATCTCTTTTTTGTACCAAATTGATTTCTTTTCCACAGTTAAAAAAAAAATGATTTTCCTTGTGTATATAATTTCATTTTAGAGAATGGTGCATATATCTCAAGTAACTTTTCATTAAAAGCAAATTTTAGAGTTCATTGAAAACATACCTTTTGTGATTTCCCTTAAATTGTGTAGCTTCAGATTAGATTTGTTAGAACCTGCCAAAGGAATTGCAATGTGGCTACCATTATTTTACTCATTTTGGGATCTAAGAACAGAGCGTAGCTAATATATTGATTACTTAATGTTTTGAACGTGGTTTTTTTATTGTAGATTTGATCGGGACGGTGAACCATCGCAGTTGATTCCCGTTGATGTGTTTGTTAGTACGGTGGACCCAATGAAAGAGCCTCCTCTTGTAACAGCAAACACAGTTCTCTCAATTCTTGCTGTGGACTACCCAGTTGATAAAGTAGCCTGTTATGTTTCAGATGATGGTTCAGCTATGCTAACCTTCGAATCCCTTTCTGAAACTGCTGAGTTCGCAAAGAAATGGGTCCCATTCTGCAAAAAGTTCAACATTGAACCTAGAGCCCCTGAATTCTACTTTGCCCAGAAGATAGATTACTTGAAGGACAAAATCCAACCTTCTTTTGTTAAAGAGAGAAGAGCAATGAAGGTCATTTCAATTTATATATCTACATAGAGTCCACCTGCTTCTCATTCATTAGAGCAATAGAAACTAAATCCGTTTTTTTCCTTGGCTTGTCCTAACAGAGAGAGTATGAGGAGTTTAAGGTGAGGATCAATGCTCTTGTTGCTAAAGCACAGAAGATTCCTGAAGAAGGGTGGACAATGCAAGATGGTACTCCCTGGCCTGGTAACAACACTAGAGACCATCCTGGAATGATACAGGTACATTGGGGTCTAGTCCCTTTAAATCCTTTTGATAATCAGCGCGTGTAATGAAAAGGCATCCTATTACGATATTTTGTTTAAGCTAAATTTTTTGTTGTTTCAATTTCAGGTTTTCTTAGGCCATAGTGGGGGTTTGGATACCGATGGTAATGAGCTGCCTAGGCTCATCTATGTTTCTCGTGAAAAGCGACCTGGATTTCAGCACCACAAGAAGGCCGGAGCTATGAATGCCTTGGTTTGTGCCTCTATTTTCTTCTTTTGTTCAGTCTCTAGGCAACTTTCTTCTTCCGTAGCTGTTGTTTCATATAAAAATTATGCGTACGTGTCTACGAAATGTGTTCCCTCCTGATATATCTTATCTTACATTGACAGATCCGTGTTTCTGCCGTTCTTACCAATGGAGCCTATCTTCTGAACGTGGATTGTGATCATTATTTCAACAACAGTAAGGCTATTAAAGAAGCTATGTGTTTCATGATGGACCCTGCCATTGGAAGAAAGTGTTGTTATGTGCAGTTCCCACAACGTTTTGACGGTATTGATTTGCACGATCGATATGCCAACAGGAATATTGTGTTCTTTGACGTGAGTTTCACTCCCCATTCAGTCTTATGTTTCTTCTTCATTCATACTTAGCTGATTTTATCACTTTCTGCTATGACCTGACCAAATAATTCTTATCTTCCGCAGATTAACTTGAAGGGGTTAGATGGCATCCAGGGTCCAGTCTACGTCGGTACTGGTTGTTGCTTCAATAGACAAGCTTTATATGGTTATGATCCTATTTTAACAGAGGAAGATCTAGAACCAAATATTATCGTTAAGAGCTGTTGCGGCTCAAGGAAGAAAGGAAAGAGCAAGAAGTATAATACTTACGACAAAAGGAGAGGCATTAACAGAAGTGACTCGAATGCCCCACTTTTCAATATGGAAGACATCGACGAAGGATTTGAAGGTTCGATTGAGCTATATAGCATATAATAACATGATTTATGCGTGAGAAAAAAAATTCTTGACTTGGCTTACACTCCTTGTTTATGCAGGCTATGATGATGAGAGATCTATTCTAATGTCCCAGAAAACTGTAGAGAAACGTTTCGGTCAGTCACCAGTATTTATTGCAGCCACATTCATGGAACAAGGTGGTATTCCACCAACAACCAATCCTGCTACTCTTCTCAAGGAAGCGATTCATGTCATTAGCTGCGGTTACGAAGACAAGACTGAATGGGGCAAAGAGGTTAGTCAGTTAATGCATTATTAGTTTAAGGGACTAGCAAAAAAATCATCGTTTAGGCAAAAAAATCTTGATTTAAAATGGTTAAAAAAAACTCTTCTCTTTTATTTTTATTGCCAGAAAAACCCTGCAGTTAAAAATGACCAAAAAACTCTCTATTTTACTTTTTGGCAAAAAAAAAATCCTCTATTTTATTTTTCTGGCCATTTTAAATCTGTAAAGTTTTTCTGGCTAGACACCAAAACTGCAGGATTTTCCCGCCATAATCCCTTGGTTTAACATGTCATGAAACATCAGTTCCCCAATGTAGCCAGAATCTTTGTTTTCTTTGTAAACTGTCTGCTAAGTGCTAACTTCTTATTTGCCATTTTGTTAGATTGGTTGGATCTACGGTTCTGTGACAGAAGATATTCTTACTGGCTTCAAAATGCATGCTCGAGGTTGGATTTCGGTTTACTGCAATCCTCCACGTCCCGCTTTCAAGGGATCTGCACCCATCAATCTTTCTGATCGTTTGAACCAAGTTCTTCGATGGGCATTGGGATCTATTGAGATTCTTCTGAGTAGACATTGTCCCATCTGGTATGGATACAATGGAAGGTTAAGACTTTTGGAGAGAATCGCTTACATCAACACCATAGTCTATCCTATTACTTCCATCCCACTTATTGCCTACTGTATCCTCCCCGCCTTTTGCCTCGTCACCGACAAGTTCATCATACCCGAGGTTAGTTAAACTGTGAATTGCATTTTTTTAAATGGGAATGTTGTAGTTTAGACCTTGAATTATCTTAGTTTGGTGAGGAAAACCCTCACTATCAAAATGGTTTCTTAAACCCTCAATTTTGATAACTGGGGTTTTTAAACCCTGAATTTTGCTAACCGGATTTTTTAAACCTTGAATTTTGATAATCGGGTTTTTGGGTTTTTTAAACCAAAATTTAAACTTGGAATTATAGTATCATTAATCCAAATTGGATTATAGTTTTTGTTTAAATTTTGAAATTATGGTTTAATTTTATGGACAATGGTAAAGTATATTATGAACTTTGTTGATATGGTGAAAAAACTCTTCAAACTTTAAAAATGGTTTTTTTAGAGCTTGAATTTTGATAACCGGGATTTTTAAACACTAAACCTTAATAATCAAATTTAAACTTGAAATTATTATTAATAATTCAAATTTGGATTAAATTTTTTGGTTAAATTTTGATTTATGGTTACATTTTATGTCGAAAGTTTAATTTTGATTTAAAAAAAATATTAGAGTTCAAAAAACAGTTATCAAAGTTTAGGGTTTAAGAAAGCATTTTGATAGTTGAAAGTTTTTTTTCACCAAAGGCTAATAGTCATGATTTAAAATACCATATTCCCTTTTTAAACCTTTCATCTAGTCTTAAAAGCATCCACTTTAACAATTCTCCTGCTGAAACACTATTTGCAGATAAGCAACTACGCTAGTATTTGGTTTATTCTTCTCTTCATTTCCATCGCTGTAACTGGAATCCTGGAGCTAAGATGGAGCGGTGTAAGTATCGAAGACTGGTGGAGAAACGAGCAGTTTTGGGTCATCGGTGGTACATCAGCTCATCTTTTCGCCGTATTCCAAGGTCTCCTCAAAGTTCTCGCTGGTATCGACACTAACTTCACCGTCACATCAAAAGCTTCAGACGAAGATGGAGATTTCGCAGAGCTTTACATTTTCAAATGGACAGCTCTTCTCATTCCACCCACTACTGTCTTACTCGTTAACCTCATAGGAATCGTGGCCGGTGTCTCTTACGCTGTAAACAGCGGGTATCAATCGTGGGGACCGCTCTTCGGGAAGCTTTTCTTCGCCCTTTGGGTCATTGCTCATCTTTACCCGTTCTTGAAAGGTTTACTTGGAAGACAGAACAGAACTCCAACCATTGTTATTGTCTGGTCTGTTCTTTTGGCTTCGATCTTTTCGTTGCTTTGGGTTAGGATTAACCCGTTCGTTAAGCCCCCGGATAATACAAACTTCAATGGCTTACAATGAGGTATGTCTACAAAAGTTGCAGTCTAAGTCCCGTATTTATTACGTATGTGTGTGCATATATTGGAAGCGCAAAGGGATGTTAGAGATCCTAAACCCTAAATTCAGTGAAGATTAGTTTTTGGGAGGATTTTGGAGAGGTTTGGGATGTTTTTGTTTATAGTTGTTACTGGTAAAAGTGTGGAGTCAAATGAAATGATACAGAGTCTGGAAACGAAAGGGGTTTGAAATATTTTTATTTATTTATATATATTCTATTTTAAATTGTTGAAACTCCCTTTTGTGATATCTGAGATCTGTCCTTGAATTGGATGCTAAAGTTTGTCAATTTACTTTAAGGTTTTATTCTGGTCGAAAATGACTATTGTTTACTGAATTATATTGGTGTAATATGTTTTTTTTTTAGTTTTAGCGATAAAGAACAATAGGTTAGTGTTCGGTCTTGAAAACTCTCAAAACAAAATTATGAATCTATATCATATTATAAATATATTTTTTAAAAAGTTGGGCCCTTTAAAACACGAGATCGGGTAAAGAGCAAACACTACGTCACTTCTGCTGTTATTATAGCCATCTAGATTTTAATCCATAATGTTTATGTTGACGAGAATTAATATTAGCCATTAGACTAAAATAAAAAGAAAAAAACGCATAATCAATCTTGAAATTGGAAACGAATATTTCACATGTTTGTTTTCATAGCCGGTTTTAATTAATGGTAAAAGTGATAAACATCAAAGTTCTTCACGATTTGAATTTTGTAGCAATTCCTTGAGGAATTGGAGTTCGAAATGCGTTGACATGTCGTTTCTCTGTTGTCATTTCGGTGACATATCAAGGTTAAAAAAAAACAATGGTAAAAGTTAATTTATACAAATATAAGCTGTTAATGTAAGTATATGTAAATATATAAAACGTTCGCCAATTAATTAGTTTTAAATATTCACAATGCATATTTTTTTAATATATATTCATTATAATTTATACAAATATAAGCTGTTAATGTAAGTATAACTTTGTCATATTTTATTTTTCATTAATGTTTATTTTAAATTTTAGTCAGATTTGTTAGTAAAACACTATAAAAATCATTAACCATCAAAAGGTGGAATTTGAACAGCAGCCGTATAAACACTCTTCAAGCTATTTTTTTTTCTAGACTTCAAGCTTATTTAACTTAGAAACTCGGATCAATTTTCAAAAAAAAAAAAAAACCCCAACCACAAAACGATTTCATTGCATAAATAAAAAAAATGAATCTTCAAGAAGCATTTCAAAAAGAATCAATAACAATCCTCTGGATATAAATATAAAAATTCTCAATTTAGTACAAATTCCCTTTCCCCAAATCTCTTCCTCTGATCAAACCCTAAAATCTCCATCATCAAATCTCAAGCTTCTTCTTTATTATTCTCCACAAGAATCTTCTTACAAGCTTCATAACACATAAAAGAGATTCCAGCTGCAGGAACCAATTTCAAGCAACTTGGACCAAGTCCTTTATACCAACCAAGTAAACCTTCTTTCTCTAATATACTCACTAAAGCATGCAACATGTTCTTGTACACAACTCTTCCGTTAACTGCTCCTACTTGCATATGTTTCCGGGCTACCTCGAGAGGGAAAGTTGCGGTACTCGACAATGCACCGGCCAATGAACCGATCAATAGAGTTTCAACGTTTCCTATCTTCTCTTGCTTCGAAAAATTGCGGTATGCTTTCCTTAAGGAATCATAAGCAAAGTAATTTGTGGCTGCATATGGAACAACTCCGATAAGACTTGGAGCAAGACCTCTGTAAAGTTCTGTAGGACCTTCTTCGCGTATAATTTTCAAAAATGCATCTAAGATTCCTTTGTAAACACCTCTCTGCAAATAGTTGCAAAGATCCTTTAACAAGCGGTAACTAAAAGGGATTATGGTATATTAGACCATACATTGAAAAAAACCCTCAACCCTCAACTATCAACTATCAAAATGGTTTTTCAAACCCTGAATTTGGATAACCGAGTTTTATAAACCCTAAAATCTGATAGGGATTATGGTAGGTCAAATCCTGAACTATCTCTGTTTGGTGAGAAAAACATTCAACTATCAAAATGGTTTTTTAAAACCTGAATTTGGATAACCTAGGTTTCTAAACCCTAAATCTTAATAACCAACTTTTCTAAACCAAAATCTCAAATTTAAACTTGAAATTATAGTATAATAATCCAAATTTCAATTATATTTTTGTGTTACATCTTGAGATTATGGTTTAGTTTTATGTTCCAAGTTTAATTTTGATTTAAAAAATCCGATTATGGGATAGGGATTTTCGATTGCTCACCAAGCTTAGAAAACACTGTTATCTAAGTTCAGGGTTAAAAAAACATTTTAATAGTTCAGAATCTCGAATACCATAAACCCTGAAACTATAGCAATCCACTCGTAGGCCGCCTAACATTCATTATAAACGAACTAATATAACTTGATTCTTGTCGAAACTAACGGTTTAATTATGTAATTATCATTGAGAAATTGTTCTTTTATAGAAGATTGAGATACGTACCTGAATTGTAAGGCGAGTTTTGACTAGTTCAAGGGGATATGTCAAGAGTGTTTGGCTAACACCAGCACAAGCACCGGCTAGTAACGAAGCTGGGATAGGGATTTTCGATTGCTCACCAAGCTTAGGAGACAATTTCTTGTTTACTGTCTCGAATACAAAGAGCTGCATACAATCATTGCAAGAACAAAGTTCAGATAAATTACCGAAGATTCATCATTTAGTATGAACTGTATCATTAAACAGATCAAAGTCAAAAAGATCTTCGTATAAAACAGAAAAAAGTCAAGAATATCTAAAATTCAAGCTCAAAAGTCAAAACAATCCAATTCAACCCAAAACTTCACCAAACATTCATCATTTAGCAAGAACTATATCACTAACAGATTACATTAACAGACCAAAGTCAACAAGATACTAGTATAAAAGAGAAGAAAAAAGTCAAGAATATCTAAAATTCGAGCATGAAACAATCCAATTCAAACAAAAAAACCGATATTTATCGCCAAATTCATTCATCAATCTTAATTTCCAGGCTCCATTAAGGAATAAAGGTTGAAATTTTCCGGAATAAGCAATTCCCTATCAAATAAAGCAGCCATGGTGAAACTCTGCAGCTCAAACTACTAACAAATATTGATTTTTGATCATTTACGAAAGCAATTGGTACCTCAACAGCTCGTGCAGGTGCAACCCTAATCACATTAACCAAATTTCCTCTAAACAAACCAGTCCAACCTTCATGTTTCATTATATCACGAAACACTTCCGTACTGGAATGTCCACCACTTCCTACCATAAGATGAGTCCTAATGGTCTCTAATGGCGCCACTGCTGTTCTCGAAACTGCTCCAGCCACAGCTCCACTAAACAGTCGCCGCAATGAAGGATTAGCAATCTTTATCTTAAGTTTCAATCCTTTCTTCTTCTTGCTCTTTACACCATTAACTTCTACCTCTTCCTCTTCTTGCCCTGGCATATACTTAGTGTATAAATCATTAAGCTGAGCAGTGAAGCTATTGTTGTTGCTTCTAGAAGGATCTGGAGACGAAAGGGATCCAGAACCGAACCCACCAAAACCAGTTCCTAATTGATTGGTTTGATTGACGCTAGCGAATAACCCACCAATTGGTTGGTAATTTCCATTGTTTGGACTCCATTGAAGCCCTAAATCAGATTCGGAGAAGAATCCGTTCCTGTTATCGTCGAATAACTGGATTCCAGTCCTCCCCATGCTTCAATTCGAAGCTTAATTTGTGGTAATAAAGAGTTTCTTCAATCTAGGGTTTCGAGAAGCTGCTTAGGTTGATCACGATTTGGGGATACTCATTTCCGTTAACGAGAGAAGAAGAGAAGGATGAAATTGAAAGAGTGGAAGATGGGTGTGATGGGAATCGTGTGTTGATGACTAGAGAGAATCTTTGATGTCTCTCTCAGTCAAAAAAAAGGTCGTCTCTTTGATTGGGCTTTTAGGGTTTTACCATTGTTGCAGCTGATGGTGGTTTTTTGCCCTTTATGGGTAGGTGAGAGTGGCTAGGTTGGTGAGTGCAGTGCGGTTAGGTTTTTTCAAAGATACGTATTATTTTAATTATTTTAACTAGTGGTTTACTCTTTATTGAGATTTGAGAATATTTGTTATATTTAATGTTATCTTTTTTTTCCTTACTATTAATGATTAATGGTACTAGATTTGAATTAGCTGACAATAAATATAAAATAAAACAATAATTTTGTAGTATGATTACCATTATTACTAGGGCTGAGCACTAATACCCGTTACCCGTCTTCGACCCGTTACCCGGCTCGTACCCGTCTTAAAAAAAAGGTATCCGTAGGGTCCGAATCGGGTAACGGGTATTAATTTTTTATTACCCGCGAGTAAAGGTCGGGTATCAAGTATCGCTATATTTATCACGATCCGCCCCGTACCCGTTGAATTACCCGACCCGCAAATACCCGCTTGATTTATACCATATAATAGTAATAATATATGTATTATAATTATGGCTTATATATAACAGATTAATTGGTTTAGTTTTTATTATTTGTATTATAAATATATTAAAAATAAATTTCATATAAAATTACGTAAAAATATAAATATAATTAAACAAAAGATCCAAAAAAATAAAGGAAAAAAAATTGTCGTTCAAAAAAAAGTAAATAAAATCAAAACCCAAAATTTGAAATTAATAGTATTGAACTAAATCTAACAAAATTCCTAAAATCTCTAAAGATCTATAAAAAAAATATTCTTACGGTAAAGGTTAATAACTTCTTATCTTTACAATTTTTATTTTTCATGAATTTTACTTTGTATTCATATATTTGGGTTCTTCTATTGTAGATGAGCACTACACCTATTGATTCATCTTTAGATGGAGGAGAAAATGAAAAACAACAACATGAAGACATTGAATCAGCTTCATCATCAAAACAAAAGGTACCTTCAAAATCAATTTCACCAGCATGGATAAATTTTAAGAAAACAGAATGTGGAGGAAAAGCTATATGTAATCACTGCTCTCAATCGATTAGTATAAAGACGAATTCTCGTACTACAACTAGTTCTATGCTAAAACATATGAAGAGATGCAAAATATTAAATCCAGATCATGATGTGGAAATAGTAGGAGGAAAAAAGTTAAAACAATCTACTTTATTTAATCGATCTAACAAAGATATCAATTGTGAGGGTGTTCCGTCTTATTTAAAGTTTAATCAAGAAGATTCACGTAAGGGTTTATTGAAGATGATTATAAAGGATGAATTACCTTTTAGGTTTGTGGAAAAAGAAGGTTTTCGTGAATACATGAGTATTGTTCAACCTTTATTTGTTATTCCTTCACGTAGATCGATAACTAGAGATTGCATGAGTTTATTTCATGAGGAAAAAAACAAACTGAAATTGTTTTTTAAGAAACATACGAGAACTGTTTCCCTGACGACTGATACATGGACTTCAGTGCAAAATCTTAACTACATGTGTTTGACAGCACATTTCATTGATGATGATTGGAATTTACATAAGAAAATCATCAATTTTTGTCAAATACATAGTCATAAGGGAGAAATGATTGGAAAAATGATTGAAAAATGTTTAGTTACTTGGGGAATCAATAAAGTTTGCACACTCACAGCTGATAATGCAAGTGCAAATGATGTAGCTGTGAGATTCTTGAAAAAAAAGGCTTAGATCATGGGGTACAAGTGTTCTTGATGGTGAATTCTTTCACATGAGATGTGGTGCTCATATTATAAACTTGGTTGTTAGGGATGGTTTAAGTGAGATGAATTCTTCTGTTTGTCGTATTCGTAGTGCTGTTCGCTATGTAAGATCTTCTCCAGCTAGATTAAGTAAATTCAAAGAATGTCTCATCCATCAAAAAATACTTACTACTTCTGGACTTACTTTAGATGTAGAAACTAGATGGAATTCTACATACTTAATGTTAGTATCAGCTGTGAAACTTAAGAAAGGATTTGATATGCTTGAGTTAGAAGATGAAAAATACATGGAAGAACTTAGGAAAATAGGAGGAGCACCTACTGAATTTGATTGGAATTATGCAAATTTATTTTTACCTATCCTTAAGTTCTTTTATGATGCAACTTTGAAGGTTTCTACAACTCGGTATGTAACAGGAAATTCTTATATGAAAGAGATATTTGGTGTTGGGTTTATGATTAGAAAAATGGAGTTAAGCATATGTGATGAAAGTCTTAAAGCTATGGCTACTAAGATGAAGATTAAGTTTGATAAATATTGGGGAGAAAACATGAATTTGATGATATTTGTTGCTTATGTTGTTGATCCTCGATATAAAATGAAATATGTGAGTTGGTTGATCTGTGAAACTTATGATGCTAGCATTGTTGAAGGGTTGATTGAAGATATTCGTAGGTTATTAGAGAAGTTGTTTAAAGTTTATGAGATTTCGACATTAAATTCTTCTAAATCAAGTAATCAAGTGCAGGAAGGAAACAATACTTTAGAAAAAGTTGAGGGAGTTATGAGTTATGATCTTGATTCCATGATGGATATACACGAAGAAGAAGAAGTGGTTGTGTTTTTAAATCTGAATTGGAATGTTATTTGGCTGATGTATGTGTGCCTAGATCTGATCCAAACTTTAACATATTATTGTGGTGGAAGAAATCAAGTTCTAAGTATAAGATTATTTCACTAATGGCAAAAGATCTCTTAGCTATACCAGTTTCAACGGTAGCATCCGAATCAGCTTTTAGTACAAGTGGTCGAATTCTTGATTCGTTTCGGAGTTCTCTTACACCAATGATAGTGGAAGCACTTATATGCACTCAAGATTGGATTCGACATGATTATCCACAAATATCTTCAGAAGAGCAAATAGAAGAACTTGAGGTTTTAGAAGATGGTAACTTTTTATGTTTAAGAACTTTTATGAGTTTTTTATTTATTTATAAACTAACAAGTTTTTATTTTTATTTGTAGAGTTCACTACTTTGCCCCAATGAACTCCAATTTCTTTGAATGATGATTGAAGATTTGTTGCAAATTCAGGAATAATTTATTTAATATGGTGAAAGAAGAACTTTGCAATTGCAAAATGAATGAAATTTCTAATTTTTTTATTTGTTAAGATATTTATTCTAAATTTTAAACTTGAAGATTTATTATTTAGATTATTATTGAATATTATTTGTTTTTTTTTGGTAAAAGTAACAATATTCACGAGAGTTTAATTACGTTAAATGAGAAATATATAAATAATATTATTTATATATAATAAATATTAAAGCTATCTATATTGGTCACGAGTTATTTCAAAGCAAAGGTATATAAAATAAATGTATAAATATATATATATATATATATACATA
>KE152509.1:51837-80007 GCA_000411095.1 Aethionema arabicum | reverse complement strand
GGTCGAGTCGGGTAACGGGTATACCCAAATTTAAGGGTACCCGCCCCGTGCCCACCCCTAATTATTACAGTAGTAGAAAGTAGTAGAAAATATGTATTGTTTTTATGATAAAAATATAATTTATTAAAAAATATATTTGAGTATTATTGGATTTTATGAATTATGGTAGGTTCAAATTTATGTTATAATTATATGAGTTATATTATAACGAGTAAGTTTATATAAATACTAAATTTTGATGATTTAAACTTGACCATTGAGTTTTTGAGTTTTGATAGAGTTTAAAGTTTTGAGTAATTTTCTTTAGAGCATCTCCAATCCAAACCTTAAAACTTCATTTTTGAGGTTTTCTGGTTTCCAATGCAAACTTTAAAACCTTATTTTTAAGGTTTCAAAAACTGAAACCTCAAATTTGAGGTTTCACTATTGAAACCTTAAAAACTGTTATAAATTGCATTTCAATCCCTATAATTTCATATCATAAATAATCATGTTAATCTTTTTACTTTATCATTTTAGTCCATTTTTTATTTTTGTATTGAATGTTTAAATTATGTTATATTTTTAATTCTAATATTAAAATAAAATTTACTCAATAATAAAAAAATTCTTAAGCAAATTAATAATAAATGAAACAATACATAATAATTGTTTTCAACAGTTTTTAGATCGTACTCTAGAGATAAAAAAACAAAACGTTCATTTATCACTTCGAAATGCATTAGTTGATCATATATGAGACTATATCGGAGATAATTTTACTAATGAGTTGTTTGTTGTACTTTTTGTTTATTTTAAAATGTATGTTTATTACTATTTACAAAATTTTATGATTTTATTCAGTTATCTTTAGAATAAGGACCATAACATAAATTAATTGTGTTTTTAAGGAAATTTAAGGTTTTAACATTGGAGCAAAACACCTAAAACCTCAAAATTGAGGTTTTAGAAACCTCAACTCTGATGTATGGGTTGGAGATGCTCTTAGAGAAATAAGGAAAGTAATTTTTTATCTTCGTGTTCTCAAAACGACGATAACTCCAACAGAGTTAACAAATTTAAAATTTATTTAAAATGTAAAACTATTATTCATATTCAACTATATATATAATAGTAAAATGAGTTTTATAGATTGTTGATGTCATCTTCTTAAATCTGACGGTGGTGATTGGTTTTTTATTAAAATGATGATGTCATCTAAAAAATTAATGGTTGAGATTAAATTTTAAAAGATGTAATTTGTATATGACACGTTTTGATTCAATAACTATCTAGAATTAAAGGTTAATATTATTGATTGATTTATTCAAATCTAATAGTTGAAATTAGAAGTGTAAAGATGCATTCATCACACATTTGGAAGATTTTTTCTTAAGCATGTTGTTGAATCGCGATAAGCAGCAAAAACTATTTCTTCCAAAGAAAAGTGAGGTAGAAGTTTGTTCTGAAGACGATGGGTTTAAAGGAACATGGTACAGAGCCATTCTGGAAGATTGTCCAACGATATCCGGATGCAAAAAGGTTCGAGTTTGTTACCATTCACTGTTGTTGACGCTGATCATAGAGGTGGTTGGTGGGGTGGTGTAATCATCAAAGTTATGGAAGATGACAAATTCATGGTGTACTTTGATTTCTCTCCTGATATTATTCAGTTCGAGAAGAAGCATTTGAGACCACATTTGTTATATTTAATGTTATCTTTTTTTTTTCTTACCATTAATGGTACTAGATTTGAATTTGCGGACAATAAATTTAAAATAAAACAATAATTTTGTATTATGATTACCATTACAATAATTTATTAAAAAATATATTAGTGTACTAACTACTATTGGATTTTACGAAATATGGTAGGTTTAAATTTATATTATAATCATGTGAGTTATATTATAACTAGTAAGTTTATATAAATACTAGATTTTGATGACTTAAGTTTGAAGATAGTTTAATATTTGAAGTTATTTTAATCGATATAATATTATAATCGAGAAAAAAAATAAGTATCAAATATATTTAGGAGTTATCTAAATATATGTTTAAATAAGATTAGAATTAGAAGTTTTCTACAGAAGGAGATGCCAAAATGTGATATAACTAGTGAGTTTCTTAAGAAGAATAAAGAGGATAATTTTTTATCTTCGGGGTTTCAAAACAAATGTTACCTCCAACAAATTTAACAAATTTAAAATGAAAAACTAGTATTGATATTCAACTATATATATAATAACAAAATGAATTTTATGGACTCTTGATACCATCATCTTAAATTCAACAGTTGTAATTGTTTTTCTAGAAAAATGATATCATAAATATCCATGATATAGATTTTAAAATTAAAGGATGCATATTTTAATGGAGAGACATGTCCCTACACAAAGCGATACATCTCTCTATCTATGATAACATCTTTATGCGAAAAGATACACATTTTCATGAATAAACACTATATAAATCAAGGATTTAGATTAATTTATATATAAATTTAAGATCTGATTATGAACTTAACTGCTAAATGCATCACCATCGCTTATCCAACATCTTGACAATAAATTAATATTATTTAAATAAATAATTACATTTTAATTTGACAGTAAATATTTAACCCAATAATAAGTAGACCTATGTACAAGATCGGATTAACCGATTATTAAAATTATCATTTAAAAGACGACCGACTTTTTTTTCTCTCTTTCTTCCTTTTCAATTTATTTTGTTATTTTAATTATAAAAAATAATGGTAAGAACCCACCGATGAGGATGGTTTAAGATTTAAAGTTAAAAGATACGAACAATTAAACTTTTCCGTTTCCATATATATGTGGTTGTCTCTTATCAAATGTAAATTTTTTTATTCTACTTTCGTGATAGAAAAATATAACACTAAATTATATTAGTTTTTTATTCTAAGTTTTACAGATTTTTTGTGTTATAATTTTTATAATTATGTATTACATGTTTCTGATATAAAATCAAGTTTCAAACCGGCTATTGAACCAATCCTAATGACTATTAAATCAACAATTAAACCGGCTACAAAGTCATCTTTATATTCTAAATGTTTGGCTCATACAAAAAATACATTCGAGAAGCCCATTCAAGCTTCTATTCAGGGTTTGTCGTTATCCTCAACGACTCCTCACAACAGCAAAAAAAATGCACAAAATAAATGAACAAATCTTGAATTGTACAGCTAATAAAATTTCTCTCTCTAACACATTTGATGCTCTAGGATCTGGTGCCATTCTCTTGTGATGACATTTGGATAAATCTTAGTCGTTGAATTTCAATTATGCTTAGTATAAATATTGAAAGATGTAATCGATGAATGTTAAGTTTCTCAGGGTTGTAATAAAAGTTTAGAATCTTCTTCCTCTCAGCTCTCAGTTCTTCTTTCTTTCTACTTTCAGGGTATCAGAGTCATGGAAAACTCCAACACTATTTTTTGTGCTAAGCATATCTCATTGTGTTACTCTCAAGTTCACTGACATTAACTATCTTCTATGGAAGTCTCAATTTGAATCTTTTCTCTGAGGACAACTCCTCTTGGGGTACATGATTGGTGAGTCTATATAAATATTAGATTTTGATGACTTAAGTTTGAAAATAGCTTAATATTTGAAGTTATCTTAAACAATATAATGTATATAATTGAGAGAAGAGATAAGTATCAAATACTCCCTCCGTTTCACAATATAGGGTGTTTAAGAATAATGCACACTATTTAATAAAACCGATAAAATGACGTTTTTACCTCTAATTATTTCATACTTTTTAATTTCTCTCTCCTTTTTCTTTTGATAAATAAAAGGATAATTTTGTCAAAAAAAAGTAAAAAGTACCTAGAAAACCTAAAACATCTAATAAATTGAAACAAATAAAAAATCCTAAAACACCTTATAAAAAAAACGGAGGGAGTATATTTAGGAATTATCTAAATATATGTTTTAGTAGGATTAGAATTAAAAGTAGTTACCTAAATATATGTTTTAGTAGGATTTGGATTAGAAGTTTTCTATGTAAGGAAATGTCAAGATGTGGTATAACTAGTAAGTTTATGAGTTTTGAGAGAGTTTAAGGGTTTGAATAATTTTTCTTAGAAAAATAAAGAGAATAATTTTTATCTTCGTGTTGTCAAAACGACGTTAACTCCAACAAATTTAAAATGAAGAACTATTATTGATATTTAACTATCTATAAAATAACAAAATGAATTTTAGGGACTCTTGATGTCATCATCTTAAATTTAACGTTTGTAATTGATTTTCTCAAAAAATGATATCATAAATATCAATGATTTAGATTTTAAAATTAACATATGCATATTTTAATAGAGAGACATGACTCTACACGAAGAGGTACATCTATCTATCTATGATAACATGTTTATACGAAAATATACATATATTCATAAAGAGACACTATATAAATCAATGGTTTATATTAATTTATATATAAATTTAAAATCTGATTATGAACCTAACCGCTAGGAGCATCTCCATCGCTCATGCAACTTCTTAACAATAAATTAATATTATTTAAATAAATAATTAAATTTTAAAATTGTCAGTAAATATTTAACCCAATAATAAGTAGACAGCTGTACAAGATTGGTAAGAACTAATTGTTAATATTATCATTTAAGAGGCGACCTACTTTTTTTCTCTTTTCTCTCTCTTACTTTCCAATTTATTTTGTTATTTTAATTGTAAGAAATAGTGATGAAACCCACCGATGAGAATTGTCTAAGATTTAAAGTTAAAAGATACGAACAATTAAACTTTTTCGTTTCCATATATATATATATATATATATATATGATTGTCTCTTGTCAAATGTAAAGTTTTTTATTCTAATTTCTTGGTAGTAAAAATATAACACTAAATTATATTAGTTTTTTTATTCTAAGTTTTACAGATTTTTTTGTGTTATAATTTTTATAAGGGATCGCGGTGAAGTGGACCCTAACCTATACGATATTCGTGTGATGAACCTTATACTTTTTTTTTAATTTTTTAAACCCCAACGTTTCGTTTTTGGTGATTCTGAACTTGACCACCGCCGTAACCGTCATTGTGTTTCTTTGCCACCAATTCTAAAAATCTTAAATGTTTTGAACTTCGCACGAGATCCAAAACTCATGAACTCGTTCTTGAGAATCGATAAAACCTGGAATCCATCTAGAGTCACTTCTCATTTTTTTTTGTTCATTAATTTGTTTTTATTTTGAAGTTGCGTTTAACTAAAAGTTTGTTAAACGTCTCAAACGGAAAACGTCACAATTCAGGTCATTTCACCAAAAAACAAAACGTTGGGGTTTAAAAAATTAAAAAAAAAGTATAGGGTCACGCAAATATCGTATAGCTTAGGGTTCATTTCACCGCGATCCCTTTTTATAATTATGTATTACATGTTAATGATATAAACCCGAGTTTCAACCCGGCTATTGAACCAATCCTAACGACTATTAAATCAACATCAAACCGACTACAAAGTTATCTTTATAATCTAATTTTTTTGCTTGTACAGAAGATACATTCGAGTAGTCCATTTAAGCTTCTATTCAAGTTTTATCGTTATCTTCAACGGTCCTCACAACATAAAAAAAATGCACAAAATAAATGAAAAAATCTTGAATTCTAGAGCTAAAAAAATTTCTCTCTCTAACCTATTTGATGCTCTAGGTTATGGTGCCATTCACTTGTGATGACATTTGGATAAATCTTAGTCGTTGAATTTCAATTATGCTTAGTATAAATATTGAAAGATGTAATCAATGAATGTTAAAAATTTTCAGGGTTTTAATAAAAGTTCATAATCTTCTTCCTCTCAGCTCTCTGAGCTTCTTTCTTTTTGCTTTCATGGTATCAGAACCATGGAATACTCCAACACTCTCTTTCTGTTAAGCATATCTCAATGTGTTACTCTCAAGTTCACAAAGAAGAACTATCTTCTATGGAAGTCTCATTTTGAATCATTTCTCTCACGACGAGTGCTCTTGGGGTACACAACTCGTGAGTCTCTATAAATACTAGATTTTGATGACTTAAACTTGAAGATAGCTTAATATTTGAAATTATCTTTAACGATATAATATATAATTGATAGAAGAGATAAGTATCAAATATATTTAGGAGTCATTTATATATATGTTTTAGTAGGATTATGATTAAAAGTAGTGACCTAAATATATGTTTTTGTAGGATTATGATTAGTAGTTTTCTATATAAGGAAATGACAAGATGTGACATAACTTGTGAGTTTATGAGTTTTGAGAGAGTTTAAGGTTTTGAATACTTTTCATTAGAAAAATAAAGAGAGTAATTTTGTATCTTCGTGTTTTCAAAACGACGTTAACTCCAACATATTTAAAAAAATTAAAATGAAGAGTTATTATTGATCTTCAACTATATATATATAATAGCAAAATGAATTTTAGGAAGTCTTGATGTCATCATCTTAAATTTAACGGTTGTAATTGATTTTCTAGAAAAAATGATATATCATAAATATCAATGATTTAGATTTTAAAATTAAAAGATACATATTTGAATGGAGAGACATGTCTCTACACAATGAGATACATCTATCTAGCTATGATAACATCTTTATGCGAAAAGATACATATCTTCATGAAGATACACTATATAAATCAATGATTTAGATTAATTTATATATAAATTTAAAATCTGATTATGAACTTAACCGCTAAGAGAATCTCCATCACTTATGCAACTTCTTAAAAATAAATTAAAATTATTTAAATAAATAATTAAATTTTAATTTGACAGTAAATATTTAACCCAATAATAAGTAGACGTGTGTACAAAATTGGTAAGAACCGATTGTTAAAATTATCATTTAAGAGGCAAGCTACCTTTTTTCTCTTTTCCTTCTCTTACTTTTCAATTTATTTTGTTATTTTAATTGTAAAAATAGTGGTAAGAACCCACCGATGAGAATGATCTAAGATTTAAAGTTAAAATATACGAATAATTTAACTTTTTACTTTCCATATATATGTGATTGTCTCTTGTCAAATGTAAAGTTTTTTTATTCTAATTTCGTGATAGTAAAAATATAACACTAAATTATATTAGTTTATTTATTCTAAGTTTAACATAATTTTTTTGTGTTATAATTTTTATAATTATGTATTACATGTTAATGATATAAAATCGAGTTTCAAACCGCCTATTGAACCAACCCCAATGACAATTAAATCAACAATTAAACCAGTTACAAGGTTATCTTTATATTCTAAATGTTGGTCTCATACAGAAGATACATTCGAGAAGTCCATTCAACTTCTATTCATGTTTTGTCGTTATCTTCAACGACTCCTCACAAGAGCAAAAAAAATGCACAAAATAAAAAAAAATCGTGAATTCTACAGCGAATAAAATTTCTCTTTCTAACACATTTGATGCTCTAGGATCTGGCGTCATTCTTTTATGATGACATTTTGATAAATCTTAGTCGTTGAATTTGAATTATGCTTAGTATAAATATTGAAAGATGTAATCGATGAATGTTAATTTTTTCATGGTGTTATAAAAGTTCAGAATCTTCTTCCTCTCAGCTCTTAGAGCTTCTTTCTTTTTGTTTTCATGGTATTAGAGCCATAGAAGACTCCAACACTCTTTTTGTGCTAAGCATATCTCAATGTATAACTCTCAAGCTTACCGAGAAAAACTATTTTCTATGGAAGACTCAATTTGAATCCTTTCTCTAAAGGACGACTGCTTTTGGGCTACATAACTGGTGAAAAACTTTTGACCTCCACTCACTTTCACTGTTACAAATGGAGATGTTTTCACACATACTTCAAATCCAACATATAAAAATGGTACTAGTCAGACCAGATGGTACGTGCTTGGCTACTTTGATCGCTTTTAGAGGATATCATGGGTGAAATCTATCATCTCACTACATCTCATGAGGTATGGACAGCTCTATCGAGTTTCTACTTCAAGGTTATTTGAGTTAAGAAGAAAGTTGCATAACATTAGTAAGCAAAATAAAACAATGGCTGACTATCTTAGGGAATACAAACGAATATGTGACACTTTGAATTCCATTGGTCATCCTATTGATGAACAGAATAAGATTTTTGGTGTTCTTCATGTACTGGGAAAAGACTATCAAACAATCATTATTATGTTTGAGAATTCTTTGAACAATATACTTGAACCATCTTATGAAGATGTAATATCTCAACTGATTAGTTTTGATGATAGATTACTAGTTTTTGATGCATCTGCCACTCAAGTCACTTATCATAGTGTTTTTTATGCATCTAACAACAATGATTTATCAGAAACAACTCCAGACTTTTCTGGTACCTGTGGTCGTGGAAATTTTCCTTCTAGGTTTGATGGAAATAGGGCAGAGGAGACTGCAATACCATAGGCAGAAGCTTTCATCAACAGTCTTACTCGTCCTCTGACAATCAATCTACACACCGTCCCACTTGTCAGATTTGTGGAAGAGTTGGTCATGTTGTTATCATATGTTTTAAGCGTTTTGATATACATGACTTTGAAGGTGATACTGCGCCTACTGTCTTAACTGCATCAAAAAAATCTGATCATGAACCAATTTTCTACACAGTGCCGGTCCTGAGATTTTGGAGGTCTAAAACGAAATAAAAAATGAGGCCCTATCAAATAGAAAACTGTCGCTTCCGGCTTTGCTTCTCGGTCAAAGAAGTCGATGATCTCATTGATTGTCGATCGAATATCGATCATGGAAGAAGACGAACGAAAAGCTTAACTCAAGAAAGAATTTTTTTTGTTTAACTCCACGAAAAAAGCTTAGTCAAATGGGTTTATTAAACCTAATATTAAAAATAAGAGATTAATGCAACAAAAAAAAACCTCGAATTTTGACAATTTCGTAAAAAAAACCTTCAATTTTGAAAATAAGTGTTTAAACTTAGAATTTTATTAACGATATTTTTCAAACCCTTAACTTTACTAATGACTTTTCTTATACCTTTTGTTAATTTTTTTTCTAAACAATAAAACTAACACTAAAATTTACAACATGCGCACTCTAAAATTCACACTAAAAGTAACATTAAATTAATAAAAATTTATACATTATTTAATCATAAATATGATTTGTTTATGATTTTTTAAAATATTTTTTTACTGTTCTTTTTAGTTTTTTCCGTGGTTTTCACGTTTTTTTTCTTCATGTTTTTCTCTAATTTTACTAATCTCAACGTTTCATTTAATGTCTTTAATGAATATATTTAACAATGTTAGAAGAAAAAAAACGAAGGAGATACAAAAAATCATTAATAAAGTTGATAGTATAAAAAACGTTGTTGTTAGTAAAGTTCAAGGTTTAAAACACAGGTTTTCAAAGTTGGAGGTTTTATTTATAAAATAATCTAAGTTCAAGTGTTTTTTACATTAATTTATAGAAATAAATACAAACTTAGCTCACAAGAAAATGGATCCAATAAAATTAAATTTAGCCCACCAAAAAATGAAGTCAATGAGTTTCCTAAAATCTATTATTAAAAACTAATATAGGCCCAATAATACAATCAATTTTGTTTCATAAAAACATTAGGCAAAAGAAAAAATAGAAAAAAAATGGGGCCCTAATTATTTGAAGCCCTAAATAAATGTTTGTGTTTTTTGTGCTCAGGCCTGACCCTGTTCCTACACAGGACAAGAATGGTACCGTGACATCGGAGCTTTTGCTCATGTGACTAATTCACCTTCTCATTTACATGAGGTTAGACCTTATCGTGGTAAGAACTTAGTAATGGTAGGTGATGGAAAGTTTCTGCTTATTACACATGTTAGTTCAATTCCATTGAACATATTGGCAGGTATTATTTCATTAAATGATGTTCTAGTATGTCTAGCTATTGCAAAATCACTTCTTTTAGTGTTTAAGCTTACCATTGATTATCCTTGTTCATTTACATTTGACTCTACTGGTGTAAATGTTAAGGAAAAACTCACACAGAAATTTCTCACTCGAGGCAGCAGGCGTGAAGACTTCTATGTTTTGGAAAATCCGGTTTTCATGACCTTCTACTATGTCAGACAAGTTGATACAAGTGATGAAGTTTGGCATAGAAGACTTGGCCATCCAAGCAAGGACGTTCTTAATTTCCTGTCTGCAAATAAGGCTATTGTCATGAACAAAATTACTAATAAGATTTGTGACTGTTGTCAGCTTGGAAAAAACACTAGACTTCCATTTTCAGCTTCTATTGTTACATCTACTTTCCCTCTTGAGAAAATCCATTGTGATCTTTGGGGACCTTCACCAATGTGTTCATTTCAAGGGCTTAAATATTATGTGATCTTTATTGACAATTTTTCGATATTCTGCTGATTTTATCCCCTTAAAATGAAGTCAGATTTCTATTTTGTGTTTCTGTAATTTCAGAAACTTGTCTAAAATCAATTTTTTTCGGTTAAAAGTTAATAATATTAATCGCATGGGAGTGTAATTACAAAAAACAGAGAGGATTACATCAGTGGAAAATGAGCCATTAATTGAAATACATTTCAAGAGACTAATTGGGAAGCTTCCAAACTTCAAAGAGAATTAACCGTAGTGCATTGTTAATGAATGGAGCCTGGAACATGAACATAGGGCTGAATAAAATGAGGAGGATGCGCCTGGAAATCCTGAAACCAAATCTGAAGGAATGGAACAGCTGAAGCAAGATTCGAAGAAGTATACAGACCTGTTGATTGCATTTAATTGTTGTTCTGATTTTTGAAACCAGCAAATGATGAGACAGAGGAGCTCTTTCATGGATTCGACCATTACGTTCAACCCATATTTCATACACAATAACTTGAATCAGAAGAAACTCAATTTTGATAAGAATTTTGTCTGCATTCCTGTTGAGAGACCAATCTAAAAGGGAAGCAATAGAAGTCCATTGGCTAATTGTTTGGGATGAGAAGAAAGCTGACCAAACTCTCCTAGCAAAGTCACACTGAACTATCAAATGATCCAACAATTCGGAGGCAGACTTGCACATTAGACACTGACTATCAACATTTAAACCCCATATTCGCAATCTGTCCCGATTCGGAAGTCTTCCCTGCACGACAAGCCAATAGAGGAACGAGTGTTTCGGTATACTTGGTCTAATCCATACAACCTTATACCACGATGCTCTAGGTAATGAAGGATGGAGAATGTTCCAAGTGGCTCGGCTGGAGAATTTGGTGGAGTATCCAGTAGTAGAAAAATCTTCCATAAATACTCATCATCACCTTCAGCAGCTAGAACCGTAAGTGAGGAGGGCAGTAAGTTCCGAATCGAGCACAAAATAGGACTTCTACTTAAATCAGTTCAACAAGAAGATAAAAGCTTTTCAATGTGATGGTGGTGGAGAATTAACAATCACTATTTTCATCACTCATCTTGCAAGCCGTGAAATTAGGCAATTAATATCATGTCCTCACACGCCACACCAAAATGTTTAGCTGAAAAAAAGCACATACATATCGCAAAATTGTGCTTGTCTATGCTATTTAAAGGTAAAATACCTCTTCAATACTGGGTTCAAACATTCTTTACCGCCACCTTTCTCAGTAACTTGCTATCTTCAAGCTCTTTACCTGAACGACAAAGTCCTTATTCAATTTTGTTCAATAAATCAGTGAACTATTCTTTTCTGAAAACGTCTGGGTGTGATTGTTATCCATCACTCATACCCTATTCAACTCACAAGCTTGAGCCAAGGTTTGTGAAGTGTGTGCTTTTTGGCTACAATGACAAGTATAAAGGTTACATGCACCTTTATTCCTCTACTCGCATAGTCTATATTAGTCCTCATGTATTGTTTGATGATATTGAGTATCCTTTTTCTAAGGAATACTCCTCAATGCATATTGTAAGGATCCTATTTATCGTTTTATCGTAATAAAGGGGTAACCGATCAATTTAAAAATTACTTAAAACTATTACGAATAAATTAAATAATTTAATAACAAAGCAAAAATAAATTAAATAATTTAATAGCAAAACAAAAATAAATTAAATAATACCTAGTAGTGTCGAGATTTGATCTCTCTCCTTAACTCGAAAAACACCCCCTAGTATCACGGTTTCTCATCGTTACGAATCCCATGATAAAACTATTGAAATCTTCTTATTAGGGACACTTAATCAGAAAGTTGACGCACTTAATTCCATGTTACACCCTTAGACTCAACTTAGAGAGTAGAAACATGTGGAGATTAGTGAGTGATTTGAAATGAGAACCAAGACCCTCTTTATATAAGCTAACATCTATAAGCATTTATTCTCCACTAGCAATGTGGGATAAATCTCATGTGTGCCTCAAAGTCACTGGACTTAAAATCTGTTGGGAGAATCAAATACAAAAACCCCAAAAGTCCATTGATTTTCACACAAACCCACAATAATTTGTGGTCAAACAATCCCCACATGAATAGAAATTAATCTATGCAAGTGTACAAACTTAACTCTCAAATAAGACTTGATAAAACATACTTTTGAGAGTGCAATCGATAAATCCGCTATATCTGATTTGGTAGCATTTTCAGCTTTGAACCAATAATTGTTAATACTCATCGGGTTTACTCCACTAGGAGGTGAACATGATGTCTTGAGCCACCCAAACTTTGATGTTAACCGAGACAACAAACATAACTTAACATAACTTCATTTTTTCATAGAATTTAGGTACTCTATTGTGTTCATTTTTGCCCAAGAGTAAATCTAGTTTCATAAGAGAACTTAGAGAATTTAGCCTTATTTTCATTCTCATCAGGTGACTTGTCTTTTGCTTGTATTTTAAGAAGTATCCTGCAGTACTCGAGATATCTTACATAGCGGCACCAAATCATTAAAAAACGCTTATCCTTTTATCCTTACAGGAAACACTCTTTAGCATCCTAGGAACTGGGTAGAGATTTTAGTCTCTTAGTGCTTTACATATTTTGTTTGATGTAGTTGTTCATTTGAACCTAGATTTTGGGATCTCTAGTCACATAGGTGGAGTTTCCATCAAACATCCTCTTAAGTCATAGATTTAATCCCATTCCTCTTGGTGATTTCACATCTTAATCTCAAGACAAACCCTTAAATGAATCCACTAGATTGTCATCATTTCAAATTAAATGTCTAATGGTTTATGTCATCTTTAGACAAAATCTACCATTATGAACCCTTTGTCAAAAGAATTTTCCTAATTAACCCTTTTGCTACATTTAGGAGTATCTTCCACGTTTTTTTGGGTTTTCAAATACCAAAAGTGTTTATCTCATTTACATCTTATTGTTCATAAGTATGTTTTGAATAACTTTTATCTTTACATGTGAGCACATGTTGAAAGAAAATTTATTTCTTGATATCATAATTGTATTTAAATGATATTCAATATACCTCATTAATATACAATTTATGATTTAATTTTGACTATGAAAGTGTATTTAAATGCTCATGTATATACAATTTATGGTTTTAGGTCCAACTTTAACCATTCAATCATTGATTCCATAATTGTATTTAAATGGTACTTATTAAATCTCATAACATACAGTTGATGGGTTTAGGTCTAAATTTGACCATTTTAGGTGGTGTGTTACAATATTTGTTAAACACTCCCACACTTCTAGAAATTTGTATGAGTATACTTTACATTTTTTTCCAAAGTTCAATTGGAGTTAGAATCTTGCATTCCAACACTCCATTGACTTGAATAAAGAACGATTTACTTGATGAATATTCACATGTGTTTAACATAACACATTGAAAACTTCCATCATATTTGCCTTTCTTAGCCCTTCAATCTATTTTAATAGATTTTTTTCTAAGTTTTTCTTAAGTTTTTTTTCAAGTTTATATCTTATAAAATTTTCAATATTTGAGACTCTCTCTCAATAGTTGAGACATTTTTTCAATCTTTGAGACTTTTCTCAATATTCGAGAATCTTTCTCAATATTCGAGATTTTTTCTCAATATTCGAGATTGTTCTCAATATTTGAACTTGGTATAAAAGAAGAACATCTTCTATTACCACTTTTTAATTCAAGTTCCTTTGAACTTTATCTCAAAGCTTAAAATTGTGAAAAAGAAAACCATATCCTTTTACCACTTTTGATTAAAGTTTCATTGAACTTTATAAGTCCTACGTTTACAACGCTAGACACTTCAAGAATTTAGACGTTTTGATCAACATCAAAAGTTAAATCAATTCCAAAAGAAATCAATTCCTTTAAGGAATTTCACAAGTGGTTGACCAATCCCAAACTGCATTTCGATGGCTACTCACTAAAATCGATCATAATCGATTTTTATAATTCTTAGAACTACTCAACCTTCGATTTTCTCAAATTGAGGTGTTTCAAGTTAAGATTGTTAGATCTGCTCGATCTCAACCATCTACTCAATCTTGATTTATTCGAGACAATCTAAGGACCCGATTTATCGTAATAAATGGGTAACCGAGCAATCTACGAATTTCTTAAAACTATTACCAATAAATTAAATAATTTAATAGCAATGCAAAAATAAATTAAATAATTTAATAGCAAAAAAAAAATTATATAATCCCTAGTAGAGTCGAGATTTGATCTCTCTCATTAGCTCGAAAAAACGCTCCATAGTGTCATGGTTTCTCAGCGTTACGAGTCCTAGGATAAAACTACTAAAATCTTCTTATTATGGACACTTAATTAGAAGCCCGACGCACCTAATTCCATGTTACACCCTCAGACTCAACTTAGAGAGTAGAACATGTGGAAATTAGTGAGTGATTTGAAATGAGAGCTAAAACTCTTTTTATATAGGCTAAAATCCATAAGCATTTATTCTCCACTACCAATATGGAATAAACTCATTTGGGTTGCAAAGTCATTAGACTAAAATCTGTTGGGCTAAAAACCAAATGCCTAAACCCCAAAAGCCCATCAATTTCTCATTCAAACAAACCCATAATAATGTGTGGTCCAACACATACTACAACAAATACTCCTTTACTAGCTGCTTGGGAGAAATGTTCCCTTCCTCATCTACCTACAGTCTCTGATTCTCCTTGAGATACTGCATAAGATCTGATTTTTAATCCTTCACTGACTCGTCCTCAAGCTAGAGTCTCACAAGTTTATTTACAATAATCTGAGGAATTGCCAAAAATAGCATGTGAAAGTGCCATATTTTCACTTATGGCACTTCAAAATTTATACTTTTATTTTAGACAAAAATACTTCCATTTATTTTAGTTTTTTTTGTTGGTGAAAGTAATAATATAAAAAAACTTTAAAACTACTGAGGGCATATGTGTCAATTAAGACATTATGAATTGCTACTTTTGTAAAAAATTGAATCCAATTGCCATTTTTACAAAACATGTGATTTTAGTATCATTTATGAAAATCCCTTACTGCACCACTGTTTACAAAAGAGGACTTTCCACCCTTGGAAATAAATATGAAACTGTTGGCACAAAATACCAAAGAGTGGGTACAAAATAATAAAATGTTGAAACAATCCAAATAATTGTTAAAACAGAGAAAATAAAAAGACACGAACAAAAAAAACACTTATGCTTAAAATGATTTCATTCTCTCATAATTAAAACTGAAATACAATACATAATTTTGTAAGAGAAAACAAATGTAACCCCGTGATATCTTAATTATTATTCAAATGAAACTCTAAAATTAACTCTCAAATTAATGCTAAAGTTGTAACGGTCGAACGCTACTTTTTCTCAATTAGTCCAAGTTTGAATCACAAACCAACATCCTCCCTTGATTCAAACTTGCACACTTCAAAACAACAAGATTTAGGAACGCCTTTTTTTGTGAATGACATAAAGAGCCTAGGTTGTCCATCTTCTTCTTCAACAAATTTTGCATGTTTTTCTTCTCTTTGCTTCTTCCAACAATCACGTTATAGATGGGGAAAACGATCTATTTCCCCCTCAAAAGTATCATATACAATCATCTTCCCCCAATAGTTTCATTTCGATCCAGTTGCACACACATCACTAGTTCGAAGTCTTAGTCCCCATAAATCATGGTTTATCTCGGTTTAGCTGGTTTTCTCTAAACCGAAGCCTCTTAACTAATCTCGGAAACGAAAAAACATATTATGACCCAATTTTGATCCGTTTCCATCATAACCAACCCAATTTTTGTTAAATCAAAAGATCCTAAACCAACATGTCATAAAATCCAAAATCCCCAAATCAGATAAAAGCCTAGATTAAACCCCAAAATCAATTCCGACAACATCACTTCAATTTCATGTAAATCCACCAAATCCATCTTCAAATCAAGCTCTTATCCACTAATTCCTACTCAATATTACCCTCTCTCATCTTCCTCCTTACAAAAATCAGATCCCAAAATCCTCAATTCCCCTCTAAACCATAATTTAAGCGTAATTTCATCAATCAACAAACCCGAATTGCTTTGATCACTCGAATTCCAACGATCCAATAACCCCACCACCATATCCAATCGCAATCATGATAAGTTGAGCTAGTGGAGTTGGTAAAGACGCGGTAATCAACAAGGTTCGAGAAATTCGTGAAAATCTCCACTTTATCGTCACTCCTAAAAGCCGTCAAATGCGACCTGGAGAAATCGATGGTAAGAATTATTTCTGTGTCAAGAGATGAATAATTATCAATGGTGGAAAGAAACGAGTTTCTTGAGCTCATGCATTGAGGAAGATTCTTGGGAATTCTGTTGTTTTCATCTTCTTGGTTACAGAAAGTGAGTTATCAATTGATCGGAAAACATAAAGTCAAGAAGAGTTGCTTGTTAGGGTTCTATCTAATTTGGGATACTTTTAAACGATTTGGGAAAATAAAATCAAAACCGGATAAGATTACTGGTCGTTGGGTCGATTTAGTGTTACGGTTTAATGACGGTTCTAGTGTTGGGTAATGGGCTTAGAGAGAAAACCAACAAAACCGATGTAAACCACAGTTTATGAGACTAAGACTTCGAACTACCGTTGTGTGTGCAATTGGATCGAGATGAAACTATTGAGGGCACTGATCGTATATGATACTTTTTCAGGGGGAAATAGATCGTCTTCCCGTTATATATGACCATACTTCTTGCAATGATGACACTGAGTATTGCTCTTGTCACTACCTTTATTGTAGAACTCATCAAAATTATTTGAGTTATCATACCCTTCCTATAGTCTTCTCCACGACCTCCGAATCTGTCTTGTTCTCCACCAGCTTCGAAACCTTTGCCATTTTCCTCACCGGAATACTCTCTCTTCATTTAGAAAGCTTTCACTTCATGTGTTTCAACCATCTTACCAAGACGATCTTCATGTCCTATCAACGAACTCATCATGGTGTTAAAAGAATATGAACTCATATCATTTGCCTCCAAGATAGCGCAAACAACATACTCAAATTTTTTAGTTAAGATTCTAAGAACTTTACTTACACCGTTTCGTTTGTCAAAAATTCACCATACGATTTCATTTGGTTGACAATGGCTAAATCTGTCGCCTAATATTCTTGCATCGTCTCCCTCTCCTTCATCAAAAGTGTTTCAAATTGATGACAAAGATTTTGTAGCTTTGTGGAGATTTCCTTCTTATCTCCCATGTACTCCACCTTTATAATCTCCCATGCCTAATGATAAGTATTTACCGCCGAGATTCTTGATAGGATGTCTTCATGACCATCTATTTGAATCAAATACAAGGCTTGTGCATCCTTCTTACGATTCTCTCGCAACCTTTTAGTGGGTTTTGCATCTTCAAATCAATTTTCCACAATATCCCAAAGCTCTTGAGATCTAAACATAGTCTTCATCTTAAGACTCCAAAGATGATGCTTTTCACCTTTAAATAAAGGAACCAAAACTTGGGTTGTTCCATTGCTTGCCATGTCGTTCTTTTTTCAACAAAAACCGAAAAATCAACACCTTGTGCTCTTTATACCACAATGTTGGAAATAAATATGAAACCATTGGCACAAAATACCAAACAGTGGGAACAAAATAATAAAATGTTGAAACAATCCGAATAATTGTTAAAACAGAGAAAAGACAAAGACACTAACAGAGAAAACACTTATGCTTAAAATGCGGTCATTCTGTCATTATTAAAACTAAAATACAATACATGATTTTGTAAGAGAAAGCAAATATAACCCCCATGATCTTCTAATTATTATTCAAATTAAACTCTCAAAATTAAACTTTCAAAATTAACTTTCAAATTAATGCTAAAGTTGTAACGGACGTTACTTATTTTCAATTACTCCAAGTTTGAATCACAAACCCACAGTCTCCCAATTTTATCATGTGATATTGCATCCACATCTCACTTTTTGGTAACTAGAGGTAAATTTGGTATTAGAAACCCAAACCCAAGATACATCATGTTGGTTTTCTCTTCTATGACATAACCAAAATCTGTCTAAACTTCTTTAGCTCATCCTGGTTGGAAAACAGCTATGGATACTGAAATTAAGTCCTTTCATGATACAACAACCTTCTCCCTTGTGGCATTTGAATTAGGGATGCATATTCTCGGTTGCAAGTGGGTTTTTTCGTACACAAATTAATGCGGATGGTTCTTTAGATAAACTCAAAGCCATATTAGTAGCAAAAGACTATGATCAAGAAGAGGATGTCGATTTCATTAAAACTTTCAGTCCTATAGTTAAGACAAACACAATCTATGTGGTTCTACACTTAACAACCACTATGAAATGGAATCTTCGTCAGTTGGATGTCACCAATTCATTCTTAGATGAAGAATTAACTGAAACCGTATATATGCGTCAACCTCTAGGTTTTATTGATTTTGATAAGTCTGATCATGTGTGCAAACTTCACAAAACTGTTTATGGATTAAAACAAATCCCAAGAGTGTGCTTTAACACATTTAACAACTATTTATTAGAGTTTGATTTTCAGTGCAGTATAGCTCGTCCATCCCTCTTTGTGTATCTTCGAGGTGGTGATACTATGATATTACTTCTCTATGTTGATGATATGGTTCTCACAGGGAATAATGATTATTTGATTGATCAATTACCTGGTTCATTGCATAAGGAGTTCAAAATGAAGGATATGTGCAAACTGAGTTATTTTTTAGGAATTCAAGTTCATTCTCATTCTCAGGGTTTGTTCTTGAATCAACAAAAATATCTTGAGGATCTTTTGCAGATTGCTGGCATGACAAACTCTGCTCCCATGCCTACATCGTTGCCTCTTCAGTTAGACATAATGCCTCATCAAGATCATGTGTTTTTTGAACCTTCTTATTTTCCAAGTTTGGCTGGAAAATTATAGTATTTGACCTTGACTCGTCCTCACATTAAGTTTATGTGTGTCAAAAAATACATGTTCCCTCTGTTTTAGATTTCAATCTTCTTAAACAAATGCAGAGGTATTTAAAAGAGGTTGTAGATTATGGTCTTTCTTTTCTTCAACTTCTACATCATTTCTAAGTGCTTATAGTGATAGTGATTGGACAAATTGCAAGGACACAAGCAGATCTTTTGGAGGATTCTGCACATTTATGAGATGCAATATTATTTCTTGGTGTGCTAATAAGCAACCAACTGTTTCTAGGAGTTCATCTGAAGTTGAATATCGCTCATTATCTAATATTGTTGTAGAATTGACTTGGTTGAGTTCTTTACTTCAAAGTATTGGTATTTCACAAGCTCAACCTCCTTTGCTTTTCTGTGATAATCTATGAGCTACCTTCGTCACTGCAAATCTGAAACTTCATTCTCGTTCCAAGCATTTTGATTTTGATTTTCATTATGGTAGAGAAAGAGTTGCTCTTGGTCTCTTGGAGGTTCAACACGTTCCAACACATCTTCAGTTGACTCATATATTTACAAAATCTCTTCTAGTTGCTGACCACACTATGTTAAGGTACAAACTTGGTGTGTGTGTTCCACCCACCAGAAGTTTGAGGGGGAATGTTAATTAGATAAAATCGGGTTTCAAACCGGCTATCGAACCAATCCCAACGGCTATTAAAACAACAATTAAACCACATGCAACTTTATCTCCAGATTCTAAATGGTTGGTCCATACAGAAGATACATTCAGAATCCCATTCAAGCTTCTATTCAAGTTTTGTTGTTATCTTCAACGACTCCTCACAACAACAAAGAAATACACAAAATGAATGAATAAATCTTGAATTTATAACTAATAAGATTCATCTCTCTAACAGATTTGATGCTCTAGGATCTAGTGTCATTCTATTGTGATGACACTTGGATAAATCTTAGTCGTTGAATTTCAATTATGCTGTATAAATATTGAAAGATGTAATCGATGAATGTTAAGTTTTTCAGGGTTTTAATAAAAGTTCAAAATCTTTTTCCTCCTAGCTCTCTAAGTTAAATTCTTTTTGCTTTTATTACATTTTTTTGTTATTTAATAGATTTTATCTTAAGGTTCATTTTTTTTATTTTATTCAATAGTTTAAATTTAAAATTAAAAGATACATCTTTTCATGGAAATAGATGTCTCTCTACGAAGATATACATCTATCTATGATAACATCTCTATGCGAAAAGATACATATCTTCATGGAGAGACACTTATATAAATCTAGTTATGAACTTAACATCTAAGATTTAAAATTAAAAGATGTGACAACTTAACTTTTTTTGTTTCTATATATATATGATTCTCTGTCAAATGTAATTTTTTTTATTCTACTTTGGTGATAGTAAAAATATAACACCAAATTATATTACTTTTTTATATTCTATGTTTTACAGATTTTTTGTGTTATTATTTTAATAATTATGTATTACATTCTTTTTTATTATTATTTTATTGATTTTATTTCAAGATTGTTTTTGTTATTTATTTTAATTAATAGTTTAAATTTAAAATTAAAAGATACATAATTTCATGGATAGTATGTTTGTCTACGAAGATATACAACTATCTATGATAAACATTTTGCTGTGAAGAGATACATATCTTCATTGCAGGTATGTATAACCTAAGAGATACTCAGATATATATCTTTATTAGTTGAAAATAGAGAATTTTGCCGTGGCATTGAAGTCCGGTCGGACATACATTATGCCCGATCGGACGAGGAGTCCAGAAAATTTGCGTGAGCTATAAGTCTGATCGGATAGTTTCTGGTCCAATCGGACTCGACCCCAGCGCGAGAAAAACACTTAAAACACGTTTTTGACCTATTTTAAATTGTCTCTCTCCCACTTTTTAACCTTCTTCTTCCTCTTTTCTCTTGGGAGAGTCCGTATGGACGAATTTCTTAATTTCTTTTGGGTTTTCTTCAGTTTCTAGCTATTTTTGGATTTTGGAAGGACTTGGAGACTTGGATTTGTGTTCTTCATTTGTAGTGAAGTTTTCTTAACTTTGGATCTTTAATTTCATTTCAATTTATGGATCTATTCAATATGTTTCCAGATTTGAGATTGCTTTTGATTTCATTTACCACGTTTGAGTAATTTTTAGTTAGATTTAGGGATTGAAATAGGTTGTAATCAATTGGGTAAAACACAAATAGGTTACATCTTTGAATCATTTTCTATTGATGAACTTAATGCTAGATTTGGCTTGATCACTTAAATCTAGAACCTAGGTTGAACATTTTGCCAAAAGCTTATGAACAATTTGAACCTCAATGGACAAGCAAATGTCCTTAACCAATGGAAATTGAGTTAAGGCATTTGTGGACATATCATTCCCTCTCTTAAAGCATGCTATCAATTCTAGGTCCAAGCGGAAGTTTAAGTATCTAGGTTGTTTAGGATTAGAGATCGCGATTTCGCACGAAAGTTGGGCGGTCTTCATTTATGTTTGAGTCAAGGATGGTTTAAATTTGGACCTGAAAATGTGTTTGCCAATTGTAGGTTTCCCATAGATTTCCCTAGTCTAACACCTTAGTCCAACAATTCAATCCATTGTATTAATCTTTCTTAGTTTTTCTCTTATTTAGTGACCCGAAACAACATCAGTTCTCAATTGTCTTAGCTCAATTTGAAATCTAAACACTTATAGCGCAACACTAGAGTCTCGTGGGTTCGACTCTTTACTATCTACAATTACCCTATTGATAGGTAGTCGAGGTTATTTATTTTGATCAAGGACACAAAAATCCTTGCATCACCTAATTAACCCCAAATTCGAATACATCTGGACTTGTGGGCTTGTCCTGGTTCAGTGCCGGGTACAAACATCGGACTACGTAGTGCATAGCTCTCCGAAATATTATCGAGTAGCATATGAGTTTACCAATCAGTATGCAACAACACAGAATTATGAATATCATAAGCTGTTATAACCATGTACATAATCGGGCTTTAAAAATTATAAGCTGTTATACCCTATTTTGTAAAACCACTTTATACACATGTTAATTGGTATCATAACGTGTTTCATAGACAGTTATAAAGTATCATTAGGACATACAAAACATAAACACTAAACATCATAAGATATCATAAGGACATGTTATAAGGTATCATAAGATATCATAAAGACATACCACACATACAAAACATAAAAACTTAACATCATAAGCTATCATAACGTGCTTCATAGACACTTTCAAGGTATCTTAAAGTTTTTATGCTTACACATGTTAATAGGTATCATAAATCACTAATAATTAATCAAGTTATCCACGAACAATTGCATTTTATGTTTATCCATCATAAACACACAAAAAACTGGAGCAAAAACCAAAAAAATACCCCCTTGCCCTCTTCGCCTCCGCTTGCTGTCATCGTCTAAGGCGGGCCCCCTATTCTTCTTTTTCCTAAGCAAACAACATTGAATAACACATCAATTCTTCTTTTCTTTCACCGAATCAAAAATCATGATGTAACGCCACATAAAACCTAGTTTTCTTCGCACATTTTCTCCATTTTCACATACTCACTCTCGAAAATCGAAAACCCAAGAAATAAACCTAGGAAGATACACTAATAAATCGAAAACCCAAAAAGATACACTGCGATTCAGAACTTACACGCCGTTTTCGTCCCGGAATCGCGCCGTCCTCACCCTTCCATGCCGTCGTCTCAGAATCGTGCCTCCCTCAAACAAATCCCTAAAAATCACCCTCTATTTGAAACCCTAGAAATCTGCCCCCAATGTAAAAGTAAAAAATCTTACCCAAGAGTAACTTCTATTAGGTTAAAATAGACGGGCAAAAACGTAACTTCCCATTTTTTCATGTGTATTTAACACATATTGACGGGAACACGATCTATTTCCCCACGAGAACTATCGTATACGATCAGATCTCTCTCAAACTATGCCCTAATGCTAGATCCACACGAATTTCAAACTTCGCGACCTATTTATCCATAAACCGGTAGTTTTCTTGGTTAAGCTGGGTTTATTTATACCGCGAGTCTTAGCCGAAATAACCATTTTAACAACCCGATTTTAACCAGATTTCGACCCGATTTGAAATCCATCTATATCCAACTAAACTAACCCTAATTCCTCAAATTCAAAATCGAGCCAAGTCTATCTATATTGGTCTCGTTGTTTGTACATTGAAAGTGTGACTCATATGTGTGTTGTTGGAATTGTGAGCCAAATCCATCTACGGTTTCTACATTGAAACCAATTGTTGGAATTATGGTTACGATTTCACCCAATTTTAGTTTGTATAAGATTGTTGTCTAGACCAATCATTAGAATTGGAAGATCTTTTTTGGAGAAAAGTGAGTTGAATAGGTTGCTGAAACTTAAACCCATCTTAATTTGATCAGAGAGAGACTCTATTTCGTTGAAATCTTAAGGAAAAATTGAAATTAGAAGAGAACTTGGAGGGAAGAAAACACAAAGCTTTTGATTCAAAAACCTAAATAAATTGTGAAATTGATGAATTTAATTATATCTAGAAGAGAGATTGGAGAGAAAAGAGAACCCCCTTTGATTCAAAATCTCAAATTTGTCAAGAATAATGTTGAAGTTGATTGTACCCAGAAAAGAAATTGGAGAGAAAAAATACCCTTTTGATTCAAAAAGTCAAGTTTGTTGAGAAATTGATGAATTTGATTGGACCTAGAAGAGAAATTGGAGAGAAAGATGAACACTTTGATTCAAAAACCTTAAATGTGTCTAGAAATTGACGATTTGATTGTACCCAGAAGATAAATTGGGGAGAGAAAGACTAGAATTTGGAATTTGTCGAAGAAATGTTGAATTTGTCGAGGAAATACCAAATCCATCTATATTGGCTCGATTTTGAATTTGGGGATTTAGGGTTAGTTTAGTTGGATATAGATGGGTTTCAAATCGGGTCGAAATCTGCTTAAAATCGGTTTGCTAAAATGGTTATTTCGGCTAAGACTCGCGGTATAAGTAAACCCAGCTTAACCGAGAAAATTACCGGTTTATGGATAAATAGGTCGCGAAGTTTGCAATTCGTGTGGATCTAGCACTAGGACATAGTTTGGGAGAGATCTGATCGTATACGATAGTTCTCGTGGGGAAATAGATCGTGTTCCCTATATTGACATTGCCTTGTTTAAAATTGCCAAAAATACATTCAAATGTATATTTATGCAAAATTCCTTTGAAAATATGTATCTCTTTGTTGAAGATATTTATTTCTTTATTAAAGATATGTATCTCTTAGGGTATAGATCTATCTATTATTTGAAAGGATATATCTTCTTAGTTTAAGAGATGTAATTATGTAAGAGTGTCTTATTATTGAAGAAGTATATCTCTTTGTTGAAGATATGCATATTTGTGAAATAAATGCATCTTTAAAAAGATTCATTTTTTTGTTGAAGTGATGCATTTTTGTTGAAAATATGTATCTATTTGTTAAGAAGGAGTATCGTTTTTTGAATAAATGTATATTTTCCAAAAAGATGTTTATAAATACTTGTGAAAAATGTGTATTTTCATATGTTTTTTATTTTGTTATATCATAACTCTAACATGACAAACATGTTTTTTCATGTGAGAAATATGGTTTTTTTTTCATGAACAATTGTATTTTTTTACATAAGTATTTTTTTATGAAATGATGTGTCTATTTATAAAAATATATATTTTTCTCAAGAAAAACATATCTTTAGAAGAAACATCGTAGATAGATGTGTGTTTCATAAGTTTTTTATTTATTTTTAATTACTTTAAATTCTTATATATTAATATATACATTTTGTTATCATTTATAAGGTTCTTAGTTATAACCATTTTTGAAACAAAGATCACAACCATAAAATTATATTAATTTGATTGTTGACAAAAACAATTTTTGTATATTAAACTTTAAAGTTTTCTACGTTTTAAATTTACAATTTATTATTGCATTAAAAAGCTTAATTGATTGATTATTCAAAAAATCAATAATTAAATATTATTGCATTATTTTTGTTAAAATTATTAACTTCGAAACCAACAAAGAATCACAACAATGGATGTCACTTGACTCGTTTGAGAAATTTTACAACAAATTTTAAATCAATGAAATTGCAAGATAAGTCTTTAATTTATTTGTAAGTTAGCTAAAATCACCCAATTATTATTATTTGAACGTTTTCGTTTCGTCAGCTTTCTTCATTCATATTCCACAACCTTCTCTCCTTCCTCTTCCTCCTTATTTTTCTCTGTTTTCCTCTGCTTCTTCTTCTCTTCTTCCTCGGCCACTCTCATCGCTTTCTCCTTCTCTCCCTCTAAAGCCTTAACCAAACGCTTGAAGCAAATATCTGCATCTTCATCGTCAGATTTTGGCATCAAATTCTCAGCAACATCGGCTGGAGACATGTTGGTTTCTTCAAGCAATTTCTCAATTTCACTATATAATACATGTGACTCGATATCCATGTAGTTCTTGGCTAAAACCTTGAATGCTTCAAACTTGCAATAAGACATCTCAATATGTTTATCCATCCTTCCTCTCCGTATCAGTGCCGGATCAAGCTTATCCACAAAGTTCGTAGTAAACACTATGATCTTCTCACTAGTACAAGCTGACCATAACCCATCAATAGAGTTCAATAGTCCTGATAACGTCACTCTACTCACCTGCTCATCCCTCTCTTCCTTCGATTTCTTCTCATCTTCATCTTTATCATCTTCCTCCTTCTTTGTCTTTCTCTGTCCGGTCAGCTCAAGCGAGCAATCAATATCTTCAATCACAATGATAGACTTCGCTGTTGTATCCAACAAAAGCCTCTTCAGCTCAGAGTTATCTTTCACAGTCGTTAGCTCAAGATCATAGACATCATAATCCAAGAAATTTGCAATTGCTGAGATCATAGTTGATTTCCCAGTCCCTGGTGGACCATACAACAGATAACCTCGTTTCCATGGCTTCCCAACTTTCTTGTAATATTCTTCTCCTTTGCTGAACTTAATCAGATCCTTCTTAATCGCCTCTTTCTCTTCAGGATCCATAGCTAGAGTCTCAAACGTAGCCGGATGATAAAAAGGAACCTTACTCCATTTTCCAGAGTTATAAAAATTATAATCATCACTTGAATTATTAGTATAAAGCTTCCTTTCTCTATTCTTCAACCCAATTGCTTTCCCTTCTCCCAAAACATGATCAAGATAAGTCTCTGTCATCATCTTTCTATGTTGTCTATGAAATTTGAGAGTGAAGTACCTTGTCTCTTCCGTGACACTCCGACCTCTATTAGATTGTGTTTGAGTTACGTCAACATTCGAAGACCATTTCACCATCACGCCGTTAAATTCATCTTCAATTTCCTCATAATCATCCATACTAAGCAACAAAGATTTGCTCTTCTTTGACTCGTTGGCCTTTAATCTCTGAGCATGAGCCGTGGAGTTCCCAGCGAGGTAATTGCGTATAGCGTCATAGGCTTGACTTCTCTTGAGGTTGTCTTCTCTGTACTCAGTGAACTTGATGTGAACATAAGGAGAGACCCATCCTAGTATCTTGGAAACATAAACCTGGACATAGTGTTGGAGATCGTCAGGAATATATTGTTTGTACATTGCCCATATGAACATAAAACTCGTCACCGTCGTACCGGCAAACCCCCAAATTGATCCAGTTTCCACCATCTTTTGTCTTATTGATTTAACTGATAAAGCTCTATATATGCTCTGCTTTGGTGTCTCTTGTCCGTACCACTCATGCTCTTTTATCCTACTTTCGAATTTCTTGGGAAACCACGGGGAAATGTCTTGATTAGAATTTTGTCACGTTTGATATTATTATTATAGTATTATTATCTGGAAGTATTCTTATTCGTTCGTAGCTTTAATTAAAGTGTAATTTATGTTTTATTTTATAATTATATCGTTTAGAATCTTGTATTCTTTTGGATTAGGAGAAGTGTGTGGAATATCGTGTTCATACATTTGCTTGATGCGAGAGCAACTTTAGTTTTTTATAAGTGTAAACCTTGAAAGCATGAGCCAATGTCTCTTTTTAATGTACAAGTCAAGTATCAGTTTTTGTTTAACATACCGTCGACTACAATTAACGTTTTTTTTATTAATTAACCCCTAAATAATTATGTATTAATTGTTTTTTTTAATATAGATATATTATCAATTGTTATCGTTCTGAATTGGCAAGAAATGGGTCCAAAAATAAATCGGCAAAAAATAAAGTGATTAATCGGCTATTAACGTATAACTATGGAAGTACACACTAAATTTATTGGATTATGGTCAGTTTGTAAAAAATTGTAAAAAGAAATTCATTTTTTATTATGATTTTGTCACCACTAGGAGTTAACCATAATCCACCAGGTTTGATATATATAATATTGTATTCTCACCACTACAAACTGACCATAAAAATTATGATGGTTTATTTATAGTTTTTTAGTTTTTCCTTTTTTGCCATTTTTTGATTATATTGTTTATATATATATATTCTTTAAAATGAGTTTATTTCTTTGCGCTGAATTTCTCCCTAACTAAAATTTTAAAATTTATTTCGAGAGTGGGTATGAGCCCCTACTACGTAGACAAGTTTATGATTAAATTATTTTAGTTTCTAAAATGTATTAAAATTCTAAAATTGAATTTAAATTTATTTTGAATTTTTTTTGTAAGTTTTCAATTGAAACAACCTCATACATATTTTATAAAATCCTAACAAAATTTTAAGATAATTTATCATAACCTTAAATACATATTTTGAAGAACTCTAATAAAACTATATATATTAATTTATTAAATAAATTTAAA
>KE152509.1:30736-40736 GCA_000411095.1 Aethionema arabicum | reverse complement strand
TACTATAATAGTATAAAAATATTTAGTTTTTTAAATTAGGTAAAATAACTATATAGTAATAAATTAATATTATTATATTTTTATTTAGACGAATCAATAATAGATATTCTATTTTTTTGTTTTTATATATAATTAATGAATTTCTATTTATATAATTGACATTAATCCATCGTTTCCTAAAAACATTTATACAATATATGGATATATTTTTCATTATAAATAAATGAAATATAAATTCTAATGGGTGCATTTATAATTAAATAGTGGGTGTACTAATGAGAAACTTACCTTAATTTATCAAAAAAATTTAAAATAGCAAACAAAAATATTTGTTTTCTAAATTTCACTGGGTGCCTAGGCACCCCTAGTATCAATGTGGATCCGTCCATGATGGTGAGGGAGCATCAACATCAGCTGCTCAAGAGTTTGATCTCACTCAAGGACAACTTCAAAGCCAACCACTTGTGTAGAGTGAAGATGATTATTTGTCTTCAATCTGTTAATGCGTTATCTATCTTTTGTTTTTAAGATATGCAATGCTTGAAAACAGGTTAATTTGGTTGTTTTTAAGACATATTTTTAGGATAATGTTTTATCTTTGGTTTATTTTGTTGTGTATTAAGACAGAGTTTTTGAATATATGTATTGTGATTTGCAAGATTTAGTTAAAGAAATGTTTTTTAAACAGGTTTAATTTGTTATTTTTAGGGAAAATCGTTTTTAATATTAAAACAAAACGTTGCATTTTGTTTATTATAGAAAACGGAGAGTCAAACAGTCAACGTAACAGTAACTGTAGCCTAACTTCACACCGTTTACATACTTTAGAACTCACACAGTTTACATGCTTTAGAGTTTAAACTACGCATTTAAAATTTTAGAGTTTTATTTACGAAACAGTAGATACTTTAGAGTTTGATTTGCGTTAATCCCTTTTTTTTAATGAAACACATACTTGTGATGTATACTTTTTGTTTTGTAATCACAATTATTTGTGACTCTTTAGACAAAAAAAATAAAGATGGTATATAGATGAAGATGAACGTGTAGTTATATACAATAGTCAAGAAATACCGGACACCATGAAGATGGTGTCTTATGAGGACCTCGTAAATCGCAATGCTTTATTTGAAGACAAATTCACACGCTTTATTTGAAATTTTAGATGCAATAAGAATTGAAACAACTTAAACCAACTTCATCATTTTAGAAGCTGGATGTTCCATTCTATTCTGCCACAACTAAAATGACTTCTCATCCCTTACTATAACTTTAACCACTGTCTCCATGCTTTGAAAGTGAAAAGTTTATCCTACACATTTTCCTGCACCAACCACCATCTTCGTATTGTGGTACTGAGCAATACAAAAATGATCAACCATTTGTACCACACATCTATTTTCATCCATTAGTTGTGTAAAAATGATAAATCTTACTGATAATCTTTAACATAAAAAACCAATCTCATAAACAAATTGCTCCTTCTTTATCTACCATCTGCTAATATAATCAACACTGGTCAGATGCTTCTCACATTCATTAATATATCAATTTTTTCCAATTAAATGATGAGCAACACGAGTATCTAGAACCCAAAAAAGAAGAAATGGCTTACTCGACGATTTTTTTGGCTCGTTCGTCTTTCTGGCATTAAAAAGACTCATAATTGCATTCCATTACGTGTGATAACATCATCTTTATCCCGATCGAGAACCACATTATTAGCTTGTTTAATTGATTGTAGATTTGGAAGAGGAGCTGCATTAACATGATCCGCATTTTCTCTACCACGACCAATTCCAATACATCCTCCTAGAATTGTTCCTTCCGGTTGCATCGTTCTGCTTCGTGGTCTCTCTTCCCACCATTCAGCATAACCGAAGAGGCGAAGACGGGAAGATAGTTTTCAGAAACATGTACTCAGCAATGGCAATGCTTACACAATCCATATTTTGTTTTTGTTATCAAACCTCATTTATTGACTCCTTTATTTTTGTAGTTTTACAAAATTCATTACTTTAAGTATCTTTTTCATTACTCTCTTATTGTATTTCTGATCTTACTATTGCTTAACAATGTTATAAACTTATTCCATAGGTTGAATTGGTATACATGATACCAAACTTGATCTCATAGTTAAGAAACAATCATCGAGACATAACAACAATTCATGAACCTTAACCTCATCTCGATCTTCTTCCTGAAGTGTATTCAAATGAGGCTCACATTTTTTGCATTTTCAAATACACAATGGTATGTAACTCGCTAAACATCCCAAATACGGTTCAACTTACCATAATATGCTTCCATTGCAAGCTCTCTTGGTTTGCAACAATCCAACTCAACTTGGAGTTGTTGAATTCATGATCCATTAGTTATAGAGAATCCCTTCTTCAGGATAATCTCACACTTCTTTAACGACTTTTCTATGCTAAATAGTAGACCACATAGTTGGATCAATGATATTTCTGATCCATGACACAAACCAGGTTTGTATGGCCATCCAATCCTCCAAATCAGGTGATCTTTCTGCATATCTTGCTATAGAGCCATCCAAAGAATAAATGCCCAATTGGATTTGGGATTTATCATTTATGGGTCTATTTGTTGACGTTTATTTGTTTGAATAAGTCGTCTTCTTAGGTGAGAAGACTTCAATTAGAATTTTTTTCTGTAGCTTAAGTTTCAGAGTATCGTAGTCATGGTTCTGTCTTTGTAAAGTCTATTTAATGACTTGTTCAAGTTAATAAAATTGCAAGACTTTCAGCTCTCTTTCTAATTATACTCAATTAAGAACAGTGGTATTAGAGTCTGATAAGTGAGAATCATGAGTGAAAGGGAATCAACAATCATTCCCAAATTCGACGAAGATTATGAGCATTGGGCAATACTCATGGAGAATTTGATAAGATCTATAGAGTGGTGGGATTTTATTGAACCAAGAATCACACCACCTGAACCAAACGTGATCCAAACGGGTGCACAAAGAACGAAACCGTGTAGAGATAGTCGTGAAAGACTACAAGGTGAAGAATATCTTGTTTACGTCAATAGACAAGACAATCCTCAAAACCATCTTGAAGAAAAACACGTTGCATGACGTGTGGGATTCAATGAAGAAGAAATATCAATGCAATGATAAAGTGAAGAGTGCTCAACTACAATGTCTACGGAGAAGCTTTTAAATTCTCGAGATGAAACTGGGAGAAACAATCACAAATATTTCTCGAGTGATGGAGGTTACCAATGATATGAGAAACCTTGGAGAAGTCAAACGAGACTCTAAGGTTGCTGAGAAAATTTTGAGAAATCTTGTTGAGAAGTTCACTTATGTGGCTTGTGCGATTAAAGATTCAAATAATATCAAGAACATGACGGTAGATGGACTTTATAGTAAGCTAATGGTTTATGAACATAATCTTAACAGACATGATGTAGAAGAGTAAATTCTAAAGGTCGAAACACAAAACAGAGGAAGAGGTAGAGGAGGAGGTCCAAATCAAGGAAGAAGAAGAGGAGGTTACCGAGGAAGAGGATGTTACCAAGGAAGAGGAGGTTACCAAGGAAGAGGGCATGACTCGGTGAACAAAGACATTATGGAGTGTTTCAAATGCCACAAAATGGGACATTATAAGGTTGAATGTCCTTAGTGGGAGGAAGAGGCGAATTATGTAGAAATTGAGGAAAATCTACTTCTCATGACTCATGTAGAACAAATCGGTGAAGAAAAAGAGATATGGTTTCTCGATTCTGGATGGAGAAACCACATGTGTTGTACAAGAGATTGTAAATCACCAAGACTTGAGATCACTAGCTGAAAAGGAGATGTTAAAAGGTTTACAAAAATTCACTAATAGAGAAGAAGAAATAACTTGTGAAATTTGCTTAAAGGAAAAATAGATCAGCGGGTCAATTCCAAAGGATAGAACGTGGAACTGAACACACGTCCACACAGACTTATATGGACCGATAAATTATGTTTCTGCCAGTGGGAAGAGGTATTTACTTTAACTTTATAGATGATTTCAGTAGGAAATGTTGGACATATCTACCCAAAGCCGTGACTATGAAGAGATTAGGGAAACATTTGTTTAGGGGCCCAAAAATATAGGGGACCCAAAAATTTAAAAGTCAATTTTTTATTATTAAAAAAAAAAATTGGACAACAACTTCTCTCACTTTAAAATATTACTACCAACCCATTAAAAAAAAACAAAATCATTATTTCAAAGATGTTTTATGAAATGAGTTTTCTAAATTTGATTTTGTTTTAGGTTTTAGGATTATAAATTGTTTGTTAATCCTTTTTTGTTACAAATTTTTAGTTGTTTTCTATGATTTGTTTAGCACCAAGTGTTTGATGAAAGACCTAAGAGAATTATGTTTATTTCAAATAGGTTTTATAAATTCGGTTATTGTATGGAGATTATAAATTTTTTGTTTCCTCTTTTTTGTTATAGATTTTAAATTTGTTTTCTATGATTCTTTTTAGCACCAAATGTTTGATGAAATGTCCAAGAGAACTATGTTTAGTTTAAATAAGTTTCATGTAATTCGGTTTTATGAATTTGATTTTGTTTTAAAGTTTAGAGATTATAAATTGTTTGTTTCTCCATTTTTTGTTATAGAATTTTAGTTTGTTTTCTATGATTTTTTTATGTTTGATTGTGTTGATTCAAATGATTATTTTTTTTTATTTCAGAAAAGTTATGTTTTAAAAACAAAATTTTTTTTGTATGAATTTCTGTTTGTTTATTTGAGATGATGGTGGTTTTTTTCCGCAAGATAATGCTGGTTATAAACAATATTTTGTCTTCCAATATTTTTTTTTTTGGTTTAGGGGCCCAAAAACTCTAGACATGGCTCTGTATCTACCGTCGGAGAAGTTAGAGACATTTCAGTTCTTCAAGAGTTTTAAGGCTAAAATTGAAAGAGAATCTGGACAAAATTTGGTTTGTTTGCGATCAGATAGAGGAGGAGACTATAACTCAAGAGAGTTTGAAGATTATTGTAGAGAATTTGGAATCAAGAGACAACTCACAACAACGTATACTCCACATCAAAGTAGAGTTATATTGAGGAAAAATCGAAGCCTAATGAACATGATGCGTTGTATGCTCATGGAGAAGTCTGTACTGAGGAAGTGTTGATCAAAAGCAGTTCAATATGCTTTGTATATATTGAATCAGAACCAATTAAAAGCTTTAAATGACACAACACCAAAAAAGAAGTAGAGTAAGTGGAAACCATCGATCAAACATTTGAGAATATTTGGAAGTTTAGCTTACGCACTTGTTCCATATCAGAGAAGAATTAAACTTGATGAGAAGAGCATCAAGTGTGTGATGTTTGGTATAAACAAAGAATCCAAAGCTTATCGTTTGTATAACCAAACAACATGCAAGATTTTAATCAGCAGGGATATTCACTTTAATGACAACAAAGGCTGGGAATGGGAAGAAAAACTAGAGAAACAAGAGCTTGATTGGGAAGATGAACATGTAAGGGCAGAGTGTCCAGACCGTGAACACAATAATCAACAAGGTCAGAAGGAATCTGAAGAAGAAAAAGTGATAGAAGACACAACTCAGCCAAAATTCTCGAACTGTTGAAACACGAGCTGGCAGAAAAAGACGAGAACCAATTTGGAGGAAATAGTATCTTATTGGAAATGCACATATAGTCATAGCAGAAGTAGAAGATGAAATCCTTGCGTTACTCATTAGACCCGAAGATCTAAAATGCTTTGAAGATGCAAATCAATTGGAAGCGTGGAAAAAGGCAATGGTGAGATAACCTCTATAAAAGAGAACAACTCATGGGAGTTAGTAGAATTACCTAAAGGAGCTAAGGTGATTGGGTTAAAATGGGTTTTCAAGACGAAGTTTCATGAGAAAGGAGAATATGATAAATTTAATTCAAAATTGGTTGCAAAGGGGTATCATTCGAGACATGGAGTTGATTCGAGGAGGTTTTTGCACCAGTAGCTAAGTGTGATACAATCATACTGATTTTTGTAGTAGCTGCTAAGGAAAGATGGACGATTTTTCAACTTGATGTAAAAAGTGTGTTTTTGCAAGGATATTTGGCAGAGGATGTGTTCGTCGAACATCCCAAGGATTCGAAGTAGAAGAAGAATCTAACAAGGCATTCAAGTTGAAGAAGGTATTATACGGCTTAAATAAGTTCCGAGAGCTTGGTATAGCCGCATAGAAGGATACTTTGTTAAAGAAGGATTCGAGAAATGCTACTGTGAGCATACACTGTTTGTAAAGAATGAGATAAGTAATATCTTGATAGTAAGTATCCATGTGGATGATCTTATTTATATAGAAAGCTCAAGTGAAATCATTGAAGGGTTCAAAAAATCGATGATGGAGAAATTTTCAATGACACATTTGCAAGGAATGAAATACTTTTTGGGAGTTGAGGTGAAACAAGATGAAAAAGACATCTTCATCAAATCATTAAGATATATGGAATGAAGGAAAACAACTCAGTTAGGAATCCAATTAAACCAGGCCAAATTAAAACTAACAAAGGCAGGAGCTGGTGATCGAGTAGATTCGACCGAGTTCAAGCAACTCATTGGGAGCCTAAGAGCACCTCTAATGGAGGGCTCTAGGCTCAATTTTTGTAATCAAAATAGATAAAAAATAGAAAAACAAATTGAGAGGGGTTTGCAAACCTCTTGTTTGGGAACCCCATTTTTAACTTATCTCTCTATCCCTCTCTCTCTATCTCCCTCTAACTCTTATTTATTAGTTTTAATTTCTTTTTTAATTTTTGCATAAAATTATGGATGAAAATGGAGGTGCTCTAAGTTATCTAACCACTACAAGACCTGATCTGATTAATTCAGTGAACTTGGTTAGCAGATATATGGAAAGTCCAAATGAACAACACATGATTGATTGAGTTTGTTGATAGTGATTATGGATGAAAATGATTCTGAGATATGTTCAAGGGACTCAAAATTTTGGAATTCAATACAAAAGTGGTGGAGCTACATAATTGATTGAGTTTGTTGATAGTGATTATGCTAGTGATGTTGACGATAGAAAAAAATACCTCTGGTTTGGTGTTTATGTTAGGAGGAGGAGCAATTGCTTTGGCATCTAAGAAACAACCAATCGTAACGTATCGACGATAGAAGCAGAATTTGTGTCGGCTGCGTATGGAGCATGCCAAGTGGTGTGGCTCAGAAATGTTATGGAAGAAATTGGTTGCAAACATGAAAAATGTACGCTTGTGTACTGTGACAATAGCTCCACCATTACATTTTCCTAGAATCTGGTGCTACATGGAAGAAGTAAGCATATCCATGTAAGATACCACTTTCTTAGAGATCTGGTGAAAGAGGAAACAATGACTAAGGCTGTCAAACATTAGTTATTCAAAAAACTACGAGAAAGAATGAGAGTAAGAACCAAAATTGAGTAATCTGAGAAGAACTTAGGAGATTAAGGGAGGGAAAGAAGAATAAAGGCCCAACTGGATTTGGGCTTTATCATTTATAGGTCTATATGTTGACGTTTACTAGTTTGAATAAGTCGTATTTTTAGTTGAGAAGAGTTCAATTAGAATTTGTTTTAGTAGCTCAAGATTCGGAGTTTGGTAGTCATGGTTTGGTCTTTTTAATGTCTATTTAATGATTTGTGCAAGTTAATAAAATTGCAAGAGTTTTGAGCTCTCTTTCCGATTATACTTTATTAAGAAGAAATAACACCATCAAAAAAGCCAAATATCGTCTTTAAAGAGAGAACAATCTTCATACCACACGTCCAATCGTTATAGTTCGTTATCCTAAGTAGAGGATGCAATATTACGACACCAAGATTATTAGCCGTTGTAAGGTTATTGATTCAGAATTCGAGTTTGTGTTCCCCGTCAACCATCGATAAATTTTATAAAGAAAAATAAAAATTAGAGTTTTAGTATTTGAAACTCTAAAACTCTATTTAAAAAAAAAATTTTATATATTTTCAACATTTATTGTATATAAAGAAAAATAAAATTCTAATCCAAACTATGTGCAACAAAATCAATAAAATAGCAAACATAGTTAGTATATTCTTTATAAATAAAATATTTTAAAATATTTTTGTATAGATAAAATATTTGTTTTATTACTATCAAATATTTGTTTTATTATTTAATTTTAAAATAAAATTAACAAGTAACTAATTCAAAAACAAATTTAGGGATAGATGTTGAATTCTGGATTTTAACTAAAATTAAATTGAAAATTCAGTAATTTTGATTTTTTTTTAGTTTTGAATTTAAATAGTTAATTAAAATTTAATTCAATAGATAATTTTCTTTTTTTTTTAAACTATAATCAAAAATCATTTTCTTATTTGTAAACTAAACATTGTTCAAATTTTTAGTTTACAAAAAATTGTTACAACTTTAATAGATTAAAATATAAATACTTTAATCCTCTCAACAAAAAAAAAATTAATAAAAAGAAAATCTTTTTAGCATGATTTTAGCAAAATATATTTTAAAAAAATTGTTTTCACCCGTCAATTGATAATTAGCTCTAGCTCTTATTGTTTACTCTAAACAAAAATGGCTTACGGTGAAAAAATATATAATTTTTTAGGATGAATATATTTCTAGATAAAATTTAATTATGTTAACACTTTTTTTTACAAATTTACATGTCAATTAAAAAAAAATTGTGAATCAATTTTTGTTCCCAGAAAGATAGTGAAACAAAACATATATTTTGCTTTTTACTCCTCGTATCTTATTATCCATAAATCATATATATGAAATGAAGATGTTTTAAAATTTATCATTAAATCAAGAATATAGACATGACACATCATAAAATATTGCCGTGTGTCATAGAGAATACACACTTATTTACATTACATATCAAAATAATCTTCAAAGACATTGTTGCAAAAAGTTAAATATGGGGGAGAGTAGTTTGGAAAACAAATAATTGAAAAAAATAATTAGTTAAGTAGACACTAAAAATTGTTAAAAAAAATTCGGGTATAATCTTTGTCTCTTCTCTAGGTTATGTGTGTGTTCATTGTTGGTATGTTTCTTACTATGTTTTGTGGACGATTTTTAATCTGTTTTTAGCTGGAGTCAATAGTCCGTTTTGTGTTTGTTCAAACCAATTATCATTTACGATTTTATCTAAGAATAGTAGGTAAGTTAAGAGTCGCATGTTTGAGCTTTGATCTCTAGGAGATCATGGTGTATTTACTATCTTTGTAATGCATTTAGATTTAATGGAGTTAATCAGAAAAATTTGTGATTTTAGCAACCATAAATTCTATGTGTTTCTTCATTCATGATCATATCATCAACATGTCAAATTTGACAGCAAAGTCAACGATTTTGGGAATGGAGGTGAAAAAGTCATTTTTTGTTCAAGTCATCATGAACTCTTTACCATTTGAATTTAGACCATTAAGGATAAATGAGACTTTACAGAAAAAACCTTAAAATTCATTAAAAATGTTAGTTGCATTGTGTTAAAGATATGAAGAAAAAAAAAGTTGAGAATGTAAAACAAGATAGTGAAAAATCTCAATAAAAAAATATGATTCATCTTTCATATGAAATTTACCTTAAAAAAATAAGTTGCAATTTTTAAAATATAAAAAACATAAGATTGTTTATGTTACGTGGAGATTTCAACATGAATTCTTGCGCTTCCTGAAAAATTTAGAGAAAATATGTTAGTTGAGTTATTTTAAAAATTACCAAATAAACGTAAAAATACATTTAATGATATAATTTATAGAGAATTGTAAATATTTTGTTAGATTTGAATTTTGATGAGAAATTATGTAAAATTTGATCTAATGTGTGAAGGTATACCAATTATATCTTTGATATATTGTTAGATTATTTTTGTAAAAAAATGCTTGAATGATGACAATTTTTTAAAATCCTCCAATTTTAAATACTTTATTTTTTAGATTTTATAGAATTCGTTTGATTTTAATTTATATATAAAAAATTAATAAGA
>KE152503.1:54537-69080 GCA_000411095.1 Aethionema arabicum | reverse complement strand
TAAATATTTTTAGAAAAATTATATATACACTAAAATGTTATATATATATATATATATATTAAATTAATGTCATTATTTAATTATTTTAACTTGAAATTAAATTTCTAAAAATTCTGATTATTTGAAAAAAAAATCTGATTATAAAATGCGTAGAGATTTAGGCTACACATTATTATATAACAGTCCAATTAATATACAATTACTGTTAGTAATTATTATATGTCAGTTTTTTAATATAATTTCATTGTGCAACATTAATTGGCTTGAAGATCGCATTTAAATCTGTAATTGTATTAACGTTACTTTGTTGATTCTATTAGTTATATTAAATTAATTGTTTTTATTTACGTTACAAAAGGAATAACCAAAGGCAAACCTTTATATATATATATATATATATCCACTAATATTATAAGCACAAGCGTGTTGCATATATTATTATAATATACATCCCATGTGAAATACATAAAATAATAATATAATTGAATATATATATATATAAACTAATTTAAAATTTCAAGTAAAAAACGTTCAAAAATATTTTAAAACTAAATAGATTGAATTTCTATAAGTATATTTCATGTAATTATATATTACTTAATGACTGATGTTGCAATTAATGTATCATGTTAATTACTTTTTTCACTCTAAAATTTGCTTAAGTCACTAAAATGCGATATTATTTTCTTGACTAGATCTACCAAACCATATTATAAGTTAATTAATATCATTTTTTAATTATGCATTAAATGTTACGTGCCTTGATTCTTTTTGCTGTTACAACTCTTTTTAACATCTTCTTTTTGGCATAAAATATATACTCTTTAGCATATATACTAACAATGTTTGGTATATATCACATTAATTAATTGACCTACTAATATGCCTCCACTATATCATATATTTTTTAATGTATATATACATAATTTATTTTGAATGGCACAAACAATTCAATAAGAACTTCTATATATATTTCAATATATATATTATCATAAACCTATAATTAGTAACTTGCCTAAAGTATAAATTAAAGATGTAAGTGAATTAAAATTTATTAAAAATAAATGATATTAATTAAAAAAGTATAAAAAGGTAGAAGAGGGACACATGATGGATATCTATAGCCCACTTTGCTTAACATGTCTCTCTCTCTCATATCCTAACTTCCAATAAAAATTCAGATTCATCCTCACTATATCATCTCTATATTATCCTCTCATCTTATATTACTTTTATAATAATAATAAAAATATAATTATAACCCATTTTGAAAATTCATGGGTTTAATTAGATTATTTAAATAAAAAAATCAGTTTCAAGATTAAGAAATTAGAACTTATTCTATTGAACTTTAGTATATGATTCGTTAATTTTTAGAGAAAAATAAAATAAAAAGATAGTAGAAAACTTGTGAGTCACAGTTGATTTGGTTCAATATTTGGATAGGATAATATTTTTCAAGTGGAGAAAATAAAGTTGTGGTCGAAATTAATTTAAAATCAAACTCTATGTGTGAATTGAATCAATATTCCTCCTAATGCCAATCTTCTTCTTCACCTTTCTCTATCAATATTTCTTGTTTTTTTCTAATTTAATTTGGTAAGAAAAAAATAATAATAATTAATTGTCAATTAAAACATTTTTCTAGAGTAATTAATATGTCAAAGAGAAATAAATGTAAAATATTAAATAACGCCTTAGTTTTGGTACCAAAATTAGGAATAAAAAAAATCTTTTTTTTTGTGAATAATTCCCAAAAGTATAGTTTTTTCATTTTCCAGAGAGGCACTCAAGATACCAAAAGATAAGCTTTTTTTTTTCCTCCATTTTTCTTCTAGAGAGAGATAAGTCTCTGAAAAATCTCGATTTCAGAGTTAATTTGATTAAAGAAATCTTTTTTAAAATTGGGGTTTTTTTTTTGTTTCGTTTCATCTTATTGGCAAAAGCTTGAGAGATGTCTAGTGGTGTTAATGGTTGTAGTATTGTATGGTTTAGAAGAGATCTTAGGGTTGAAGATAATCCAGCATTAGCTGCTGGTGTTAGAGCTGGTCCTGTGATTGCAGTGTTTGTATGGGCACCGGAAGAAGAAGGACACTATCAACCAGGTAGGGTTTCACGATGGTGGCTCAAGAACAGCTTAGCTCAGCTTGATTCTTCTCTTAGAAACCTTGGAACTTCTCTCATCACCAAAAGATCTACTGATAGTGTTGCTTCTCTTCTCGAAGTTGTTAAATCCACTGGTGCTTCTCAGATCTTCTTCAACCACTTATATGGTTTGTTCATCTTCCCTAACTTCTCAGATTTCAATAAGAATCGCATCAAATCGATATCGTTTTTGTGAGTATAGAGCTTAATTAGGTTACATCGGTTCTGCGATGAATTTGACCTAGAAATTGAAACGTTTTGATCGATTGATTGTATACAAATTTCTTAGAAACATCTGTTTTGTTTCAGATCCTTTATCGTTGGTTCGTGATCATCGAGCTAAGGATATTTTAACAGCTCAAGGGATAGCTGTTAGATCGTTTAACGCAGATTTGCTTTACGAGCCATGGGAAGTGACTGATGAACTAGGTCGTCCTTTTTCCATGTTTGCTGCGTTTTGGGAAAGATGTCTTAGTATGCCTTATGATCCTGAATCTCCTCTTCTTCCACCTAAGAAGATCATTTCAGGTCTGTTTCTCACCATTTTCTCTTCTGATTTCCCCCAATTCTGGAAATTGAATCTGTGTTTATTCGATTTCATCGTCTTTTTTGTTGTAGGGGATGTATCTAAGTGTCCTTCTGATACATTAGTCTTTGAAGATGACTCAGAGAAAGGAAGCAATGCACTTCTAGCTCGAGCTTGGTCTCCTGGTTGGAGTAATGCAGATAAAGCTTTAACAGCTTTCATTAATGGACCATTGATTGAATATTCCAAGAATCGAAGAAAAGCTGATAGTGCAACAACTTCATTTCTTTCTCCACATTTACATTTCGGTGAAGTAAGTGTTCGAAAAGTGTTCCATCTCGTAAGGATCAAACAAGTAGCTTGGGGAAATGAAGGAAACCAAGCTGGTGAAGAAAGTGTGAATCTTTTTCTCAAATCAATTGGTTTAAGAGAATATTCTCGTTACATAAGCTTTAATCATCCTTATTCCCATGAAAGACCGTTACTTGGTCATCTTAAGTTCTTCCCTTGGGCTGTAGATGAGAACTATTTCAAAGCTTGGAGACAAGGCCGTACAGGTTATCCATTGGTGGATGCTGGAATGAGAGAGTTATGGGCTACTGGTTGGTTACATGATCGTATAAGAGTTGTTGTTTCAAGCTTTTTTGTTAAAGTTCTTCAGCTTCCATGGCGTTGGGGAATGAAGTATTTCTGGGATACTCTTCTTGATGCAGATTTAGAAAGTGATGCTTTAGGTTGGCAATATATTACTGGTACTCTTCCTGATAGCCGAGAGCTTGATCGTATCGATAATCCTCAATTTGAAGGCTATAAGTTTGATCCACATGGTGAATATGTTAGGAGATGGCTTCCAGAATTGTCTAGATTACCTACAGAATGGATACATCATCCATGGAATGCACCTGAATCTGTTCTTCAAGCTGCTGGTATTGAACTTGGATCAAATTATCCTCGACCGATCATTGGAATCGATGAAGCAAAAGCTCGGCTTCATGAAGCGCTTTCGCAGATGTGGGAACTAGAAGCTGCTTCAAGAGCTGCAATGGAAAATGGATCTGAAGAAGGACTTGGTGATTCCACTGAGTTAGATGAAGCTCCTATTGCATTCCCTAGAGATATAACAATGGAAGAAAGTCAAGAAAATCAAGAACCAACTAGATTTAATAACGGTATTGCGCCGATTAGAAGATATGAAGATCAAATGGTTCCAAGTATTACTTCTTCTTTACTCAGACCTGAAGAAGACGGAGAATCGTCGCTGAATTTGGTAAATTCTGTAGGAGAAAGCAGAGCAGAGGTTCCTAGAAACATGGAGATGAATGTAAACATGAATCAACCTCAGCAAATAAGAACAGAACCAGCATCAAACCAGATCATTACTATGCCGGAATTCAATATCAGAATAGCTGCAGAAAACACAGAAGATTCAACAGCTGAATCTTCAAGCAGCGGTGGAAGAGAGAGAGATGGAGGAGTAGTTCCTGAATGGTCTCCAGGTTACTCAGAACAATTCCCTAGTGAAGAAACTGGAATTGGAGGAAGTACAACATCTAGTTACTTGCAGAATCACCATGAAATCTTGAACTGGAGACGGCTTTCGCAAACCGGGTATGTAATTTACAAATCTGAGTTTAATCCTCCTCAAGTATAGCTCAATTTTAAGGTATTGGATTTGGTATGTTTTGGGGTTTTTTACAGGTAAATAAAAGAGAAGCAATCTGAGTTCTGAGATGTGAATGGGAAGTGGAGGAGGAAAGAGAAGACTGTAAATCCGGTTTACATTTGGTACGGTTTAATGTGTTTCCGGTTATGTGGATGGAGAGAAACTGTGTAGGAGCTGATCTGATGTACATTTTTTATTATATATATGTGTTTTTATTTTGTTATCATATACTGTATAGTTTGTATCTTGGCCTCTGATAATAGTCAAACACATGCCAATTTTAATTTTTAATATATTAATTAATTTTGGTAAATATTTATTTTAATTTACTTGTTATTGACAAAAGTCAACGATTTTTTTTTTTTGGTCATTTATAAGCCCAGATATTTTCTCTTACGAACTACCCCCAGCAACCACAACCGCGTATTTTCTTCGATTTTTTTTTCTTTCGTTATCTGAAGAATCTCACGGTGATTAATTGATCGGATCTGTTACTTTTCTTCCTCTTGTGGTCGATTGATTTTTATCTTACGGCGATAAATCTGTGGGAAACGCCATTGTTTTGTTTGGCGGTGACAGCGATATGATGTCAGGCTTTTTGATTTGGTGGCAACACCAGCTGCGTTAGAATTACCAACCATTCTTATTTGCGTATTGTAGTTTTTCTCTGTGTAAATTTTTTTTTGGTTGGTGTAAATGGAGAAGGGGATCTTATTGTTGCTATTGGTGGTGATGATGATGAAATTGGGGGATTTAACGGACGCCTCATCATCTTTTTCCTCTGATGCTTTCTCCGTTGGTGTTCCAGTTTGTCCTAGAGGATCTGCGAAGGATTACATCTTAGGGTTTCGAGATCGGAATTGTCCAGTACCCAGTGCTAATGGTGATGAATCACCGTCGAGCCTCCCCCGTTTTGTTTCCGTCACTGAGGTAATTCAAATGATTTTGCTCCAAAATTTGTCGATATTCACGCCTTGAACAATTGAATTTATCTTTCGTTTGATTGCAAGTCTGTTTTCATGGATCATTGCTTAGCTAAATCTTACCCTTGTCGTTTAGGGTTTGTTTGTGTCTTTTGTGATATGATTGTAATGAAATGGATAAAGTTTCACGACACGAGATTTGTGTATCTAAAATAAGTTCTCTGGTGTTGTTTGGAAGGGAGATGAACGGTGGTTGCAAATCGCTTCAGATATGATACATAAGAACAAGAGTGACTATGTGGCATTGCTCTTTTATGCATCATGGTGTGCTTTCTCAAGATCATTTAGACCAAGCTTTGATGTCATCTCTTCGCTCTACTCCTCAGTTCCTCACTTTGCAATTGAGGAATCATCCATCAAGGCAAGGTAAGTTAGTAAAACGCCAAAAACTTTTTCAAGAGTTGGAGATTATTTGGATCCAGAACTTTGCTAGACTGATCCCGCATGTGATGATCTTGTGTTCTTCTATAATTTTGTGATGCAGCACCCTCTCCAAGTATGGAGTTCATGGGTTTCCTACTATCATGCTTTTGAATTCAACAATGCGGGTAGGTTACAGGGGATCTAGAAGTCTTGATTCCCTCATTGCTTTCTACACTGATGTTACTGGTAAGCCATTTGTTATTGAAGCTGTTTCTTCAGCCATTTCTGCACAGTTTCTTTCTTCTGTGTTTATGCGTTACATTGTGTGAATAGATGTTGGTTTCAACGTCACAATTTATCTATATCTCTTGGTCTACCAATTTGTGCTTTTGATATTTGTTTCATATTTATGGTTCTCTTGATAAAATTTTGAGTTTATAACCAGTGGAACTAACTAAGAGAATCATGTGATGTAGGTATTGAAATGCTGGAGGATACTACATTTGATAAAAACAGGTTAATACCTCATTTTGGGAATCAAAACAACACAGAGCCTGAAAACTGCCCCTTCCCATGGGCAAGATCACCTGAGAATCTGTTTCGCGAAGAGACATATCTGGCCCTTGCTACAGTGTTTGTCTTGTTGAGGTTGCTCCATCTGATATATCCTACAATAGTTGTGGTAGTAAAATTCACTTGGAGACGAGTGGCTCAGAACATGAGTCTAGGAAACCTGTTGGAACATACGGTTGCATATCTTAGTAGAGTTGTTCAGTTATGCATGCATCTTAAAGATCCTTGCAAAAGGAGCAACTTGCAAGAAGGAGCTATGAATGCTAGAGCATGGGCTTCCAAGTCTCTTGCAACTGTCTCAATTGGAGATTCAAGCTCATCAAACAGAGTTGTTTCACAGTAACTTAAAAGTTTAAAGTATTTAGATGGAGTTCATCTGTTGTTCCCCTTCCTGTATAATCAAGACAACAATTTCTCAGACCAATGAGTTCGAGAGAGCTTTATTTCATAGCAGAGTGTATTCAATCAGGTAACAACATTTGTAGTCAATTCATTCTCTGTCAATATTACATCAGCATTTGATCCTACACTTCCATTTTCTGCATATCTGCATACTTATACAGCTTCTCATTGAACACAACCTGAGGATCTTTGCTGATCAAGACACCATTTTCATCATAACCATCTTTCAAGAACACTGCCCAGTTCATCTCAGTACCAGCCAAGTAAAAAGTTCTGGGTTGCTTCTTCAACATCTGGTAAGTATGTCTAGTCAAACTAAGCTCGTCTTTAAACTCCACTATATGATGTATTGAAGCTCGTTTCTCTAACGTTAAGTTCAAGAACTCGTGTATAATCCCTACACGATACTTCTCAGCTTCTAATGTCCAAAGATCAAGCTTTGATCCATCTGAATATGGTGAAACCAAAGGTAACGTGTTCAAAAGATTCAATTTCCTTGTATCGTTTTCTTCTAACTCCAATTCTTTACCATGTTTTACTGGAAATTTAAAGGCTCTTTTTGCTTTATCTTCATCAACCATGAACTGTCTTTCAAGCTCACTTATAGCAAGATTATGATCCCAATTCACTAACTCAAGTACTCGATTCCCATCATCTCCTGTCACAACTTTGAAATAATCTGGATATTTCCCAACTCGATCTCTGAAATCCTCTGGAATCCCAAAAAGTAATCGAGTATGGTGGATTTTACTTAGAAGGATTCGTTTATCTTTTGTCATCATTAATAGCTTTCGTACACGAGTAACCCTATCAAGCTCCATTGATTCCATTATAGCTTTTTCTTCATCTAGCAAATCCTCCATAAATTCAGAGAACCCTAACCACATTTTCCCATCGCTATGACGATAAGTCTGAAAAATAAGTGGATGTTGAGGGATGAAACGTGTTACCTTACGTCCACGTGGGAATCCGAGCTCACGGTAGAGTTTTCCGGCGTCGTCGAGTCGGAGAATGTGTTCCGGTTGCTTCGAGATGAACTCCTTTGAACGGATTAGAAATCGGAAATGAGCATCGCGGCTAACGAGAGATTCGAAGTGTGAGATTCGAGTTGAATCAGATTGAACGGATTTTGTTCTGGGAGATTCTGGTTTTTTCCGTTTCTTCTTGAATTTATCGGGAGTTTTGGTGATGAGAAAAGAAGTGGAGAAGGGTTGGGTTCTGAAATTAGGGTTAGGGTTTGGGAGAGAAGAGGAGATTTCAGTTAGAGATCGATGTATTGGATTTTGAGATTTTAGGGTTCTGTAAATTAAACGGAACCAAGCCATTCTTCTTCTTCAACCTTTTGAAAAAACCTCTGAACTAAACCCTGAATAATAATACCTGAACTTGTAATGGGCGCCAAAGTGGAAAGGCTCATAAATTCTTAATGGGCTTATCTTGGGCTTATTTGTGGGCCCTTATTTAGATTAACAGATACTAATAAGGCTCTAATAACAATAATAAAGTGATATTACTGTTATTATTAAACACAAAATTTATAAAATAATTATATTTTCTTAAACTAAAATAAAAAGTAAAGTTTAGCCTAAAAAAACCTAAAAAGTAAAAAAAGGCCGTAAACTATAGTCTATTAAATTCCTAAAAAATCAAATATGTAGATAATGTCCTATATATATATATTATAAAATTTAGTTTAAAATTACACATAATTATAAACCATATATATAATTATAGATATATGCAATTACAGATACAATAAGCTTAAAATGACTCAATTTCTAATGATGTAGGTCCAAAATGCAACTAGATGGGCAATGCAAGTAGCTAGCTGGCTAGTTAGGTAATATTAATTGGTTTTATACATATAATAAAGTCTGTCTTAAATTTAAAATGACATGAAAAAGAACAAAACTTATCCAGTAAATTGTACAGTTTAGATTCGTTTATTCGCTAATTTCAATGTAATTTAATTATAATGTGATTAGTTGGAGAATACAAGAGAATGGTTCATGAACTTGAGACATATACTGATTTTTGTTTACATATCTAAGCGGAGATTGCGAGAAACAATGAAAAAACAAGATTAAACATAACTCGTTCAACTAATCCAACTAACAAATTTACTTATTTATTGTTAAATGTTAATATCACATTTATTTATTCAAATATGCTTCGTGGACTGTCTATGTTCATTCAATTAGTTTACTAACCGTTGTAATTAACTTTTAAATATTAATTGGATCTACGACTTGTTCGAGACCAAAATCATGGGTTTCTTTTATTTCCTTATATATAATTATATATACATATTATTTTTTATTGTGAAAGAAGCTATGTAAAAAGACTTGTGGACTTTTTACTATTTTGTTTTTTGGTTTTTATTTTTCATTTTCTTGATAACTTTAACTTTTTCTTACATACGGAACCATCTTAATTATACCAAAATAAACTGGTTATTTACCATGGAAAACATTTAGGATATATAAGAAATTTGAACAAAAAAAAATTTGTTTCACATTATAAAAATTTATAGAATTCGATAAATATAAAATTTATTTTTAACAATAATGTTTCTAGTTTTTTTATTTATTATTGTAATCTTTTTTAACACTTATTATTGTAATCGTTATGTACGAACAATTAAAATATTTGATGATTTTTTTAAACTCTAGTTATTCGATGATTTTAGTTGTTTTATTAATATACATGCATTAGTCAAAAATAATTGTTACCAAGAAGTAGGAAAAAAAACAAGATATGTGAACAATGAAACTTGATTTGAAAGTTATGTGTGTTGTACTAAGAAAAATAAAAGTCAAGAGTATTGTATATAAATATTAGATTAATGTTTCCGAGGATATTGGGGTATGTATTGTGAAGTGTGGTCCACTACTTTCATTTTTCTTTTACTTTTTCACTATTAAAATACAATGCATCTAAATAGTATGGGACTCAACATATTTGAGCATGGGATACTATTAATTATACCAAAATTATAATCTACTTTTTGTTATACTTTTCGACATTATCCATTAATCTCATAATTTATAAAAATTTAGTTAAATTGGAATTTAATTTAAATTTCACAACATAATATGATTCACATTTATATTTTACAACATTTTTTGTTAGAATAATAAATAAAAAACGGTGCCGGTTAGGCGAATAACGTGAGAGAGATCCAGCTAATATTGAAAGGCTCCAAGATCACGAGCTTTGTGAGATAGATGACGTGGAAGCGCGTGAAGACACGTGCCGACATTGTTTTGTCTTTAGATACTCTCTCTACCACCTAACTGCCAGCTGGACGCGTTTCCCATAGCTTCAAAGTAGAAATATTTATTTATAATTAAAAAATTAAAATAAATATCCAGCCTGGCGCTCTCTAACGTCTCTCAGAAGGTTCACATAACTACCCACGCGCTTTACTTTACCAAACACACACAGCTTTCTTCAATTACTACTTAACACAAGGGCATTTCCGTCTTTTTTATTATCTGTCTGTAACTAAGCTGTATATTCCGTCACGCTTTATCGATACGGTCAATTTTGATTCCTCTTATATATATTTTTTTTTAATTTCGTATTAAAAATAAAATCTACCTCTCTGTAAAACCATTGCTCATTCTGACATTTTTAAAATAATTTCATTAATATTTAACTTTTAATTAACATTTTTTTAAAAATATTTGTGTTGTTCCAACTTGCTTAAGAATCCAATGTCTAAATTAAGAGTCTTATCCAAATCTGAACAAAAATTCATAATTTTGGTTAAATTTGTTAGAAAATGTAAAAAGTGGGGATCACATTGGATAGCTGGCAAAAGCATATTTAGCCATCACTTTTTTTATTATCTTTTCCTCATTCATTTCAAATTTTAAAGTTTAAATCACACCATATTTCTCTTTTTATTTAATTATTTTATTAATATGATCCACTTGAATGCACCTATATATATACCTCCTTTCATTAACCTTTAACTCATATCAAACATCAAACTTCAAACATCAAACACTTCAGTCTCCTTTCTCACTTCTTCTCAAAGATCAAAACTTTACAAAATGCAATCTTTAATTGCTAAACTCTTTTTATGTTTCTCTCTTTTTCAAATCTGTGTCTATTCAAGGAAACTATCAGATGATTCAAACCAGTTTCAGCTTCTAAGTTACCACAAAGGTCCACTTCTAACCGGTAAAATATCAGTAAATCTTATCTGGTACGGTAAATTCAAACCTTCTCAAAGAGCAATAATCTCCGATTTCATCACTTCCTTTTCAAATTCCCCTTCAAAAACCCCCAACCAACCAACAGTCGCCACGTGGTGGAAAACAACTCAGAAATATTACAAACTCGCCGGAGCTAAATCCTCATCTCTTTCACTCTCTCTCGGCCTACAAATCCTCGACGAACATTACTCACTAGGAAAGTCTCTTACAGATAGAGAAATCCTTAAATTAGCTTACAAAGGAGGTCAATACGACGCTATAAACGTCGTTTTGACTTCTGCTGACGTGGCTGTACAAGGCTTTGGTATGAATCGTTGTGGGACCCATGGTTCCGCTCCTGGTTTACAAAAACGTAACAAAAAAACCTCAAAATTTGCTTATATTTGGGTTGGTAACTCAGAAACACAATGTCCTGGTCAATGCGCGTGGCCTTTCCACGCGCCGGTTTACGGTCCACAAAATTCACCACTTATTGCACCTAATAATGACGTTGGTTTAGACGGTATGGTTATTAATTTAGCTAGTCTTTTGGCGGGAACTGTAACGAACCCGTTTGGTAACGGTTATTATCAGGGCCCACAAACTGCACCGTTAGAAGCTGCTACTGCTTGTCCTGGTGTTTATGGTAAAGGAGCTTACCCTGGCTACGCTGGTAACTTGTTGGTTGATACCACAACGGGAGGTAGTTTTAACGCGCATGGTGCAAACGGCAGGAAGTTCTTGCTTCCTTCTCTTTATGACCCTGCCACGTCAGATTGCTCTACAATGGTTTAATTTAATTAAATTTATAAATTATAATTTAGATCTTGTCTTTTCGTCAGTAGTAGACAATAATATTCTATTGTAATTCTTTTATTCATTAATATTTTAATAGAAGCTTATTTAATTTTTTTCCCTTCATAATTAACAAACAAATCTAGCTTAATATTCATTAATAATTCAAATGTTGACTACGGCCCAATGGGCTTTCCTTTATCTGTTTCTATCCTTTATCAGCCCACATTTATAATTTGGGCTTATTATATATAGATACATTTTCTCTAACTGAAACAGAGTATAATTATATTTGACATGGCTCATTGAATCAAACTCTAAGATTAAATCGCATTTGATTACTCATGGAGTCTACGAAGGAAGAACATACGCCGGAGAAGTGTTCTTCGGAAGCTCCGGCGACGGTTTCCTCTGCTTATCCTGCATCTGGATGTTGTAACAACTGTGGCGGTCCAACGATTGCTGAACCTCCACCTCTTGCTTCATTTCCTGAGATGTCTCCTCCACCTAACTATCGTCCGATCCGAGCTCCGGCTATTAACCTTCCGCATAACTCTCAGGCTATTATACTTGCTCCTGTTCCTCACGCTGAGGAAGTAACTGTTGTTTCTCCGCCTTTTCATTTTGAGTGTCCTGTCAAGAGAATTCATTCTCCTGATGATATTCGCCGTTTTCAATCTTCTGCATCTTGTAAGAACTTTCTTGGATTTGTTGTTTCTCTCTCTGAGTCGATCTGTGGTCGTAAGATATCAGATCCTTGTCATGTATCGCCGACTGTTGCTGCTATAGTTTCTATCCTTGAGACCTTATTGCAGTGGATCGATGAGATTCCTCCTGTTCAGCAGTCTGCTCGATATGGTAACATATCTTTCCGGTCATGGCACGAGCGTCTCGCGGAGAATGGCGAGTCTCTTATCCTTGGTTTTCTTCCCGAGGAGTTTAAAGGATCTACTATCGAAATCGTTCCTTACTTCTTCGATAGTTTCGGGAACGCAAGTAGGATCGATTACGGAACTGGACATGAGACGAATTTCGCAGCCTGGTTGTATTGCTTAGCTAGGATGGGGATTATCAAGGAGGAGGATTATCCTGCTGTGGTAGCTAGGGTTTTTGTCAAGTACCTTGAATTGATGCGAAAACTGCAGATGGTTTACTGCTTAGAACCTGCTGGATCTCATGGTGTATGGGGTCTTGATGATTATCACTTCTTGCCTTTCATATTTGGGAGCTCTCAATTGATCGATCACAAGTATATGAAGCCGAAATCTATCCATAACGATGACATTTTGGAGAATTTCTCGAGTGAATACATGTATCTGTCTTGTATTGCCTTTGTGAAGAAGGTGAAGAAAGGTTTATTCGCGGAGCATTCGCCATTGCTGGATGATATAAGCGGTGTACCAAACTGGAAGAAAGTGAATAGTGGATTGCTTAAGATGTATAAAGTTGAGGTGCTGGAGAAAGTCCCCATTATGCAGCATTTTCTCTTTGGCTGGCTTATCAAATGGTATGCTTCTTCTTTCCTTTTACACAGCAATGTTTAATGTGTTAGCTGATTATCACTTTAGTGTTAAGACCTTAGGGCTGCAATGATGTATGAGATATTTGATTATCTAGGATGGCATTTCATGTAAGTGATAATTATCTGTGAAGATGTTGAGAATTCATAGATATGGCATTGCCAATTCAATATAGATAACTTAGTTGTTTCCGGGTATTCTTAGTGAATCAATGAGTCTGATTCTTCCTTAAAGGGGAGCTGTTCGATTGGTTTAGTTTGATTCTTACTGAACCTGTTAGCCAGAGAACGTGATATTTTATTTCGTTGAAGAACATAGGTGATCATTATCTGAAAATCTTTGAGATTATGCTACTTGAACAAGAACTTAAACAAGAATTTTCCTTCAATTTGCATCAGCGTTCTTTACCCAAATTTGCTTCCGGTATCCATCAATTCTGTGTTGCTGTAAAGAAACATGAACATAATTGACTGCTTTCCGTTCTATAGTTAACATCTCTAGTGAGTTCTACATAGCTGACTTCATAGTTAAACATCTTCTACCGCAGCTTAACTGATTTTAGTCCTCAAAAATGTTGACGCAGGGAAGAGTGATGTACTAGGGCACAAAACCCAGGCAGGGACAGCGAATTTCTCCTCTTTGAGGTGTCCTAAAAGTAGATCAGAGCAGAGCAGAGCAGATATGGGTGTATCTGAGATAAACAGGTTTTGTTTTCGTGTTAAGTTACTTGTCGTAGATGAGAATCATGTTAGGGATTTCATGGCTCACTTTCTTATTGGTCTTTTTCTGATGCTTTCTCCTCTCTTTTCTATGCCTTTTTATGGTAGCAAGTAATGCTTTGTTGAGATGTTATTTAATATTACATCTCTTTTAATACATAAATCAAGAATTCATAATTTGGGTTAATCTTGATTGTCTCTTACCGATGGATTGGTCTTTGCCCGAGGGAACTCTCAATAAGAGATTAGAATGATAAACCACCAACTCTAAACCATGAATCCTAAAATATAATTATTCTATTTACTCATTTTTTTTGAAAAATAAAAGGTAATTGTATAAACTATAATCCATAATTATTTTATTTAGTCAATTTTGTAACAACAAAATGTAATTAGGACTATAGTCCATAATTATTCCACTTAATCAAAAATTTCAAAAAATGTAATTTGTGGACTATAGTCCATGATTATTCCATTTAATCAAAAATTTCAAAAAAATGTAATTTGTGGACTATAGTCCATGATTATTCCATTTAATCCAAAAAAATTCAAAAAAATATAATTTGTAGACTATAGTCCATGATTATTCCATTTAATCCAAAATTTCAAAAAAATGTAATTTGTGGACTATAGTCCATTATTATTCCAA
>KE152503.1:32457-48918 GCA_000411095.1 Aethionema arabicum | reverse complement strand
AAATTCAAAAAAATATAATTTGTGGGCTATAGTCCATGATTATTCCATTTAATCAAAAATTTCCAAAAAAAATGTAATTTGTGGACTATAGTCCATGATTATTCCATTTAATCAAAAATTTCAAAAAAATGTAATTTGTGGACTATAGTGCATGATTATTCCATTGAATCAAAAATTTCAAAAAAATGTAATTTGTGGACTATAGTCCATTATTATTCCAATTAATCCAAAATTTTCAAAAAAAATGTGATTTGTGGACTATAGTTCATGATTATTCCGTTTAATCAAAAATTTCAAAAAATGTAATTTGTGGACTATAGTCGATGATTATCATTTATTCAAAAAATTTCAAAAAAATATAATTTGTGGACTATAGTCCATTATTATTCCATTTAATCAAAAATTTCAAAAAAATGTATTTTGTGGACTATAGTCCATGATTATTTCATTTATTCAAAAAATTTCAAAAAAATATAATTTGTGGACTATAGTCCATGATTATTCCATTTAATCAAAAATTTCAAAAAAATGTGATTTGTGGACTATAGTCCATGATTATTCCATTTAATCAAAAATTTGAAAAAAATGTGATTTGTGGACTATAGTCCATGATTATTCCATTTAATCAAAAATTTGAAAAAAATGTGATTTGTGGACTATAGTCCATGATTATTCCATTTAATCAAAAATTTGAAAAAAATGTGATTTGTGGACTATAGTCCATGATTATTCCATTTAATCAAAAATTTGAAAAAAATGTGATTTGTGGACTATAGTCCATGATTATTCCATTTAATCAAAAATTTGAAAAAAATGTGATTTGTGGACTATAGTCCATGATTATTCCATTTAATCAAAAATTTGAAAAAAATGTGATTTGTGGACTATAGTCCATGATTATTCCATTTAATCAAAAATTTGAAAAAAATGTGATTTGTGGACTATAGTCCATGATTATTCCATTTAATCAAAAATTTGAAAAAAATGTGATTTGTGGACTATAGTCCATGATTATTCCATTTAATCAAAAATTTGAAAAAAATGTGATTTGTGGACTATAGTCCATGATTATTCCATTTAATCAAAAATTTGAAAAAAATGTGATTTGTGGACTATAGTCCATGATTATTCCATTTAATCAAAAATTTGAAAAAAATGTGATTTGTGGACTATAGTCCATGATTATTCCATTTAATCAAAAATTTGAAAAAAATGTGATTTGTGGACTATAGTCCATGATTATTCCATTTAATCAAAAATTTGAAAAAAATGTGATTTGTGGACTATAGTCCATGATTATTCCATTTAATCAAAAATTTGAAAAAAATGTGATTTGTGGACTATAGTCCATGATTATTCCATTTAATCAAAAATTTGAAAAAAATGTGATTTGTGGACTATAGTCCATGATTATTCCATTTAATCAAAAATTTGAAAAAAATGTGATTTGTGGACTATAGTCCATGATTATTCCATTTAATCAAAAATTTGAAAAAAATGTGATTTGTGGACTATAGTCCATGATTATTCCATTTAATCAAAAATTTGAAAAAAATGTGATTTGTGGACTATAGTCCATGATTATTCCATTTAATCAAAAATTTGAAAAAAATGTGATTTGTGGACTATAGTCCATGATTATTCCATTTAATCAAAAATTTGAAAAAAATGTGATTTGTGGACTATAGTCCATGATTATTCCATTTAATCAAAAATTTGAAAAAAATGTGATTTGTGGACTATAGTCCATGATTATTCCATTTAATCAAAAATTTGAAAAAAATGTGATTTGTGGACTATAGTCCATGATTATTCCATTTAATCAAAAATTTGAAAAAAATGTGATTTGTGGACTATAGTCCATGATTATTCCATTTAATCAAAAATTTGAAAAAAATGTGATTTGTGGACTATAGTCCATGATTATTCCATTTAATCAAAAATTTGAAAAAAATGTGATTTGTGGACTATAGTCCATGATTATTCCATTTATTCAAAAAATTCAAAAAAAATGTAATTTGTGGACTATAGTCCATTATTATTGGAGGATTTGCAAAAATACCCTCATTCAAGGCTTTTTTGCAAAAATTCAAGGCTTTTTTGCAAAAATGCCCTAATCATGCATTTTTTGCAAAAATGCCCTAACACTATACCCGACATTATAAATGGTATACCCTCACACTTTATGAAAAATTTGGAAAAATGTATTCAATTAGGGCATTTTGCATAATTGATTTTTAGAAAATTTTCTCATTCAAACATTTTTTGCAAAAATATCATAACAATAGACTCAAGGGTATAATTGGTAAACCCTATAAAAATGGTACATTTGTAAAAAATGCTTGAATTAGGGCATTTTAGGTAATTCCTCATTATTATTCCAGTTAATCAAAAATTTCAAAAAAATGTAATTTGTGGACTATAGTCCATGATTATTCCATTTATTCAAAAAATTTCAAAAAAATATAATTTGTGAACTATAGTCCATGATTATTCCTTTTAATCAAAAATTTCAAAAAAATGTAATTTGTGGACTATAGTCCATTATTATTCCAATTAATCCAAAATTTTCAAAAAAAATATGATTTGTGGACTATAGTTCATGATTATTCCGTTTAATCAAAAATTTCAAAAAAATGTAATTTGTGGACTATAATCCATGATTATTCCATTTATTCAGAAAATTTCAAAAAAATATAATTTGTGGACTATGGTCCATTATTATTCCATTTAATCAAAAATTTCAGAAAATGTAATTTGTGGACTATAGTCCTTGATTATTCCATTTAATCCAAAATTTTCAAAAAAGTAATTTGTGGACAATAGTCCATGATTATTCCATTTAATCCAAAAATTACAAAGAATGTAATTTGTGGGCTATAGTCCATGATTATTTTATTTAATCTAAAATTTCAAAAAACTGTAAATTTTGGAATATAGTTCATGATTATTCTATTTAGAAAATAATTTCAAAAAATGTGATTTGTGGACTATAATAAATGATTATTCCATTTAATCCAAAATTTTCAAAAAAATGTAATTTGTGGATTACAATCCATAATTATTCAATTTGATCCAAATTTTCAAAAAAATGTAATTTATGGACTATAGTTCATGATTTTTTCATGACTATAGACTATAACTATTCTATCAATCAAATGTTTTTGAACTAAAATGTAATTTACGAAGCTATGTACGGTAGAATCCAAAATCAGGAAATCGAAAGGAAGAAGAATAATGGATTTGAATTTCATAATGGACCGGCCCAACTTATCTCTAAATTTGACCGTATTTAGATTCTGATTCGTGAATCACACACTTGTATTCGTAGATTAAAATTCGTTGATACTCACTCGTATTCATCACGCTATTCGTAGCTTCGAAACGCTCGACGCGGTCAAACTCAAATATCATCATTTTTAACTTTAAAGACTCTTTCTCAGTTACAGAGTCAACAAGTCAACGTCGGCAGAGACCCTACAAAAGGTTAAAGCTACAGACACGTGTTTGTTACCTTCCGGTTTCAAAACCGCCACGTGTCAGTAACTTTTACCCTAATGAAATGAACAATAATCTCCCGGAAATAACTCTCGATTCTGTGCACTTATGTGAAATTGCCACATACACATATACGGTCACAGTTATACCCAATTCCTACGCTAACCTCTTTACCTCATTCATATCATTAATCAATAACACAAATCTTTCTTTTTTTTATTTAATTTAATTTAATTTATTAATTAATTAAATCTCTATTGCGTTTTCCCGAGGGTGGAAAAAGAGTGTTTTTGGGTTGGAGAATTACATGAAAAAGGTTAATTGATCTTCTGATCTGATCAGATTGGGTAATGGAGTACGGAATCGTGTAGAAAAGTCTTCTCTTTTAAGAATTTATTCATTAATTATAAATTAAAATTAAAAGATTTGTGGTTGTATATTGTTGATATTCATATAAATGGTGTGAAAATGTACATTTGTACTGTTTTTTTTTCTCTTTTTTGTTTTTTTTTTCTGTGGAGGACCCCTTTTGTAGCACAGAATTTACTCGCTGGGTTTTTTTTACTGTTGTTTCTTTGTTCTTGTTGTTTGGTTGTAATTGATGATGCTTTCTTTCGTTAGGTGAAGTAGATCTCTCTCTCTTTCTCTCTCTTCTTCCTCTTTCTTGTTTCTCTTTCTTGTTTCTCTCTCATCTTTCTTGTTTTCTCTCTCTTTCTCTCCGCTCTTCACTGCCCTTCTCTCATTCTTCTCTTACCCAGTTTTTGTGGCGGAAAAACTGTGAACTTTCTTGATCTAATCTAAACTTGGAGGTAAAATTTTGTAGCTTTTTAAGATTTTTGAAAAGATTTGTTATGTTTTGTGAGAGAATCTATTATCTTTCTCCCGTGATGTTGCTATTGTTTTGATTGTTTTGGGTTTGTGGGAGAAAGTGTGTTTCTTTTTTCTTGAAGTAGCTGTATTTTCTAATTCTAGTAACTTCACTGCTTCAAACCCACTGGTTCTTTACCTTCTTCTTCTTTTTCATTTTTTTTCGAAACTTTTGCAGATCTCTGTTTTTTCTGATCTTTTTGCAGTCGTTGGAAGCTCCTGCTGAGTAAAACAAGGTAGTAGTTGTGTGTTTTCTTGTTTCTTTCCTCAAAGTTTTAAATTTTTGTTGGGGATTTGGTTGGATTAATTGTCTTGCTTCCATGTCTTGAAATTGAGTCCTTTTTGTGGGTTTTCAAGTTTCAGTGATTTGAATTAGTTCTTGTTCATCTGGGGTTTCTTTTGGGTGGAAATGCTCATCTGGGTTTGCTGGATCTTTACTGGATCTTGGTGAAAACAAGAAATTTAACTGATTGCTTCTTGTAAATGTTCTTTATCTTTCTTTGATGACAAAAAGTTCCAGCCTTTCTACTTGTAATTGATCATATTCTTGTGATGCACAGAAATCTATAGAGATGGGAGAAGATTGTGAGTTTCGACATTGGGATGAACTCATCCCAGATGCTCTTGGTTTAATCTTTAGTCATTTACCACTTCAAGAAGTGTTAACTGTTGTACCAAGAGTCTGCAAAGCATGGAACAGAACTGTAACTGGACCTTATTGTTGGCAAGAAATCGACATTGAGACATGGAGTAACCGTTGCAACCAGCCGGATCATCTAGACCGAATGCTTCAGATACTGATCACTAGAAGCTCTGGTTCTTTAAGAAAACTCTCAGTCACTGGCCTTCAAAATGACTCTATCTTCTCCTTCATTGCACAACAGTGAGTTCAATCTCCCAAATTCTAACTTCTTAGGACTGAATTCAGAAGAATTTTAAGTGGTTTATTGCTAACTAATTCTTTCTTTGTGTTTTGCTATAAGTGCTGGGTCACTTAATACCTTGAAGGTGCCAAGAAGTAGTCTAAGCAATTCAATACTGGAAAATGTAGCTGGAAAGTTATCATCTCTCACTTACTTAGACATAAGCTACTGCTGCAAAGTAGGTTCAGAAGCAATTGAAGCCATAGGTAAACACTGTAAATCCTTAAAAGAGTTTTGCAGAAACATGCATCCATTGGATGTAGCAAGTGTAATCTCTCATGATGATGAAGCTTATGCAATTGCCAACACAATGCCAAAGCTGAAACGCTTAGAAATTGCTTACCATAGAGTAAGCACAGAAGGAGTACTTAAAATCTTATCTTCATGTACTTTTCTTGAGTTCTTGGAACTTAGAGGTTGTTGGGATGTACAACTTGACAACAAATTCTTCAAAGAAAAGTTTCCAGATATGAAAGTATTGGGACCAAGAGTGATTGGATTCTATGAGATGATAAATGATTGGGAAGATTGTTCAGATTATTTCTCAGATGGGTCTGATTATTTGGCTTGGGAGTTTCTTGATGATGATGTAATGGGAGAGTTTTATGAAGATGAGTTTGAACATGGTTGGGATGATAATTTCTATGAAGAAAGAGTTAATAGAGATGTTGAACCATACATCTGGCCACAATCTCCATGACCAGATCACATGTTTGGTTTGATGATCATAGTCTCTCTTATGTGTTACTACTTAAAAGCTGCTTCTAGGAATGGTTTGATGATGATCATAGTCTCTGTTATGTTGTTATGATGATGTGTATGATGCTTGAAATGTAAGCTTGAACTTTTATGGCTTCTTTGTGATATTCTAATCTAATCTGGCCTGTTTTGGTCATGGAAAGTACAAAGCTTTGATTATAAAAAAAATGAAAAATAGTAGAATAGATCTTGAATTTTGAATTCTGATGATTTGGTGTACAAAAAATGTACACTAATATATAGATTATATAATCCATGAGTATTCTAAATGTAATTTATGGACTATAATCTATGATTATTCTATTTAATCAATTTTTTTTAAAAGAAATGTAATTTATGGACTATAATCCATGATTATTCTATTTAATCAAAATTTTAAAAGAAAAGTTAATTTATGGACTATAATCCATGATTATTTTGCATAATCAAAATTTTGAAATAAAATGTAATTTATAAACTATTAACCCATGATTATTCTATTTAATCAAATTTTGGGATTAATTTTTTTTAAAAAAAATTGGTTATCAAAATTCAATATCTAAAAAAACTATTTTTAAATTTGAGATTTTAACACTAAATCTATAAAATTTATGATCGAATTTACTATTTTCCCATATAAAAACACAAGGCAGTAATGGTTTGATGTGAAATTAAAATATTTGAGAGAAAAAAAGGACAAAGGCTATTGGGTTTATGGAGCCCAAAAGATAAAATTATTTTAAATGGGCTTCAGGCCCATTAATATTAGTAATTACCAGAAATGTCCTTGTGAAGATTGAAAATTCAAAACTGACCTAAAAAGTATCTGAAAAGGCAAAGGGGCAACGCCTTTATCCGTGTGCTGTCTTTAACAATCTCTCTCCCTCACGTTAATCCAACGGTTCTCGTTTCATCTCCATAACGTAATCGTCGCTCCCCACTCATTATTCCTTCAAAAAAGCTAAAAAAAATTAAATAATTATTAATTTCTTAATAAAAACAAAAAAATTCTACCGAGCTCAGAAAAATAAACGAAAAAGTCTCGTCTTCTCTTCTCTCTCAGATCTGAATCGTTTTTTTTTCTTCGTTCCGATCTAACAACAAAGAGTAATGGCGGCGGCAGGTTCTTCGGCTAGGGAGGAGTATGTTTACATGGCGAAGCTTGCGGAGCAAGCGGAGCGGTATGAGGAGATGGTGGAGTTTATGGAGAAGGTAGCTAAAGCTGTTGACAAAGAGGAGCTAACCGTTGAAGAACGTAATCTTCTCTCTGTTGCTTACAAGAACGTGATCGGAGCTCGTCGTGCTTCGTGGCGTATCATTTCATCGATTGAACAGAAGGAGGAAAGCCGTGGTAACGAAGACCATGTTAGCTTGATTCGTGATTACAGAAACAAGATCGAGACTGAGCTTTCTGATATCTGCGGTGGGATCCTTAAGCTGCTAGATACCGTTCTTATCCCTGCTGCTGCTTCCGGAGATTCCAAGGTTTTCTACCTTAAGATGAAGGGAGATTACCATAGGTACTTGGCTGAGTTTAAAACTAGCCAGGAAAGGAAAGACGCAGCAGAGCATACCCTTACTGCTTACAAATCCGCTCAGGTTTCCCTTGACTCTATCTTCTGTGAATCCTCTTACGTTGACTTTACTTGATTTTTGCACAGCCTTCTCGTATATTGCAGATTACGTTAGATTTATGAAATCTATTTGTTTGTGTTGTTCTGTAGGATATTGCTAACTCTGAACTGGCACCAACTCACCCGATCCGTCTTGGTCTGGCTTTGAACTTCTCTGTCTTTTACTACGAGATCCTCAACTCTCCAGACCGTGCTTGCAGCCTCGCTAAGCAGGTCTCAGCTCTAACTCTCTGTAAATTTCCATGGTAAATGATGGAACTTGCGAGTATTAACAGCTTTAATCTAATGGATTCACCAGGCATTTGATGAAGCAATTGCTGAGTTGGATACTCTAGGCGAAGAATCATACAAAGACAGCACTTTGATCATGCAGCTTCTTCGTGATAACCTCACTCTCTGGACTTCTGACATGCAGGTATTACTAATCTTCCATATCCTCTCAAACCCTAAAACCATGAGAGACCAATCCAATAGCTTTGTTTAGATTCTGATTTTGTAATTTTGGAAATATTGAAATCAGGACGATGGTGCTGATGACATCAAAGAAGCAGCAGCACCAAAAGCTGCTGAGGAACAGCAACAGTCTTAAGTTCTAAGTCTAAAGTCTGTGTGGCTTCCATTGTTATTGAGTTATGTTGTAAACTTCTCCCATTATATGTTTTTTGTTGGAGAAGCTTTTGTGTTCTTCGTTTGCTATCCCGAAGCTCTTGAGGTCGTCTATTCTTGTCCTTGTTTGCTCTTCTTAATCGTGGATGCTCTGCGTTTTTCCTCATTATTTATCTTATTTTCTTTTTTATCAATTATCAATGGCTTTGCTTCAATTCTCATTTCTTTCTGTGAAGAAAAATTTATGACTTGAATCAATTGCTCGAGTTTTGTTTCAGCTTACATAGTGTACATGGCTTGAACTCGTTAACATTTAGTGCTCATAGCTTGAGTTTACTTAGATTGATCCGTTCGATAGGATATGTGTAAGCTTCGTAGTTGATTTGTTGTCCTAAACAACTTAGCTTTGTCAACGCTGTTATCAGATCAACCTGCGATCATGTTTTAAAAAGCAGGTATAAGATCGAGTTTAAAGCGAAGACACTTGAAGTTGTAGATCAAGCTAAGCAAACCTCGTAATCTGTCTGAGAGACGGTTTCACGGCTTCGTTGGTACTTCTGAACCCATGGTGCAACCTGTGGGTCACTAGCTAGCAGCTCTTCCGTTGCGGCTTGATCTGGACCCAAGAATGCAGATAGTACAGCCAGCTACATATCCCAAACAACGACGATTAAACACAATTTGGTTACTTTGGTTGATCTGGCACCGTCGAAACAAATCCAAATCCGATATGTACCTGGCGAGGACCCAATCCAATGGCGGTGAATTTATCTTTCATCTCTTGCACAGTTGCTTTTCCCCATAGTGGGATCCTGCCCTCTGGATCTGGCTCTGTTGCATCACTTCTTCCTAGTTGTCTATCAAACAACCCCCACTGCGTAGTTGTCACAACCATTAACAATGGTTAAGTCACGCAGTGGCTATAAACAAACCTTGCAAGAACACAATATAGCATCGTACCTGACCAGCTGAACCATATGCTGTGTAGAGTAAATTCCCTTTTTCTTCATTTCCACCACACTTCCGGATTGCTGATGCTAAAAACGTAGACTTAATCGCAGCTTGTCCTACAGAGTCGATTCAAGAAAGATTTTAGTCTGATTCAAAAATACAGTAATGAAGTTTTGGTTTACTCATTTTCATTACCTGCTAATTGAATCATATCTGCATATGAAATAGGTCCACCCTTTGAAAACGAGTCAATCTCCTTCTTAACTTCCTCAATCAGACTTAACCCATCAGAAAGCCCTTGGTTCTCTGGTCTGCTTATCTCAGAGCTTCATAAAAAGGAAAATTCAAGCATAAAATTGCCTGAAATATTATGTCAAGACCTATTCTAAGGAAATGCTCTAGTTAAGAAATTGCCTTTGTGTAGGTACACTATCAAGAACAATGGATATAACGGAAGTCTAAAAGGATAGCTTGCAACTAAATTACCTGAAGCGTATGGATCCATTGGCTCCCCCGGATTTTGTAGCCTACATAAGTAAACAACATTAATGGTAATAAGTATTAAATCTTTATGCTTTTTGTCACGGATTATGCAAAGATTTGACAGATGAATCCCTGACCTTATCATAAGTCATGGAATCATTCAGGGCTAGAGTAAGTATGGATGGTACAAGCTCTGGCTTACCCTTAATGGCTGTCAAGAACGTGACTTTGATCTTTGCTGCATAAGACAATGAAACATTTAGATCTCAACAACTTCTTTGAATCCTAAATCTCAAACTATGAACTCACATTGAAGCTCTGATCGTTGTCTTCGTTGATTCAAATCCGCAGCTTTTGCATCACCCACAAAACCTATTAATTCCTAACAAGACAGATCATCACTGCCAAGAACTCATCATCACATTACATTCAAACTAATCCTAATCTTTCAGCGAAAAAAATGACGAAGAGACACTGCTCAATTTCTCATTCCACCACTGATTTGAGAAAATCTTAGGGATGTAGAATTGTCAATGCATAGCAACACTCGATTTAGAATAACCTAGATTCCTGTACAGCTACCTACCATTCCAACGGCGGTTCCTGCTAATTTGAGAACATCCCGGCGATGAAAAACAGGAGTTTCACCGGAAACTATGGTTTCAATCTTGCAACATCGAATCCCGACCTGATGATCATCATTATTTCAAAATCGAAAGACAATAAATAGCAGAAGAATGCGCAAAAAAGTGTATACACATTTAAAATTTATTCAAAACTCACAGCGTTTCTGAGATGCGGAAGATTGTTGATGGTGAAAAATGTAGGAACAGTGGAGAGGAAAGATACTCCTCCCATTTCTGGTTTATTTCGGGAGAGAGACAGAGAAAAAAAAATGGAACCAAGAAAATAAAATTCTGCGTGGATAGTGAAGAAGAAAACACCAGCGGAGATTTTCTGTTATCCAAATCTTCCAATCATATGGGTCCATTTTATCATATCATAAGTCTAAATAAATATTTTACATAATATAAAATACAGACACTGTTTTGAATAAACTCCAATTTCGCGTTTTTTTTGTGAAAATTGTTATTGATCTGCAATCATTAACTTAAAGTTGATATAACAGGCTTGGAGAATAGTAACCCAATTCACACAATTATCTCTCGTTTAAGAAAAATCAGGATTTGAGGACGATAGAACACAGACCTGAACTAAAGCTAATGAAGATTTTTTTAACATGTTTCTTGGATGTTCTTCACTTAGAAGCTTCAGTTGTTTTGGTCCCTAAAGCGCACTGAGATACGTATGGTTTCAGCTGCAAATTTAAAATGTTCATCAGTAAAGCTAAGACAGAACAAGCTCAATGCAGGCATTACACATTACATTTTTGATTGCCAACACGAGAACTAACAATGAATCAGAAAGGGAAGAATACTATCTTGACTTTTCCAGTTTTTAGCTAATGGTTTTGAATCTGATGCTCAATTAGAATGCAAGCTAGTTACTCAGCTATGTACTATATAGTGTGATTAAAGGAAATGAACATATGAGTTAGTGAAATTCTGACCTTAAAGTCTGTCAAATCAGGGACCACGTAATTTGGCAATTTCGCTGGCTGCACAACATATCCTCCTGCAAACCATGTATTACACTTAGTGAGATTTAGAGAATGGTATAATAGAAATCCTAAAACAAAGGTAAATGGAGCATTCTATACATCCACCATTGGGAGCAAAACATGTATCTAATTCAAGAAACTTAGGATTGATTGCCCACGGAAACATCAACATCAAAACAAGATCCCACGGAAAGGCTGAAATCTTAATTCAGCATAGGAGTCTCAGGGAACCATTGAATCAGAGATGCAATTCAACAGAGAATGCTGACCTCTGAAATTTGGTATCTAACCAAAGTAAATTCTTGGACTACCTCTGAAATTTGATAGATTAAGACCAAGGCAGCAAAACAAGGATTGATTGCCCCATACTATTTCCATCAACAACAAAATAAGATCCCATGGAAAAGCAAGAATTCGTAATTGCAGCAGAAGGGCAACTAGTTTGTTCCAGTTTCACTAAAACCAATCGGAGATGCGATACAACAGAGAATGAAACTGTTTCAAACCTTTTCTGGTGTGGAAACCAGTAGGTTTGCAGTTCTTTCCCTTGTAGAAGTCTCTTGGTGCCCGTTTTGGGGAAAGAATATCAAGCGAAGACGGACGCTTCCTTCGGAAAGATCTTCCGATCCCCAATATCAACCCTAACGTCATTCTTATTCCACCTCACTCTACAATCTATCAATTCCACAAAAATATTATCAACAAATTAAACATTACACAGATCGAGATTCAAATCCACATGAAAACAACTCTATTAATGTTCAAGTACCGCCGGAGATTTGCTACGGCAAGGAAACGGAGTTGCAGAAGATCGATGAGGCGAAGTAGAGAATCAGGGTGGGAGGTATAGGGTTTTTGAAACAGAGAATAAAGCCCAAACTGATGGGCCCAAATTAATAAGCCCAAATAAATAGGCCCAAATTGATAAGCACAAATTGATAAGCCCCGTCGCGTATCACCAGCAACAATGGATTAATTACGTCTCGACGCTCGTATCAATATCATAGTTTATTGATTCGCGTCTATCCAATTAATATCATCTTTTGAAGTAAAACTTGATCTAATTTTTGAAAAATAATAAGCAGAGGTCTCGTATATTAAATGAATTTTCTAAGCTTCTACGAAAGCTTACAAATAAATAGAGTTTTTCACATTTCTATGAATTGAAATCAATAGTTTACTCTGTTTCTAAACTAAGATCCTACCCGCAGAGCTGACCGGTTTCTTCACCGGTCAACATCATTGATCTCTAAACCGGGGAATACATAAGGTATCAAAAATGTGGGAGACTAGTATAAGTCTTGCTTGCTTGCGTCAAGTATCTGATGATGGTGAAAGAGGAACACAGCTGGAGGTTATATCTATTTGAGCGACCTCCATTGCATTACGCACCCAAAGAGGAACATCACCTTTTGGAAACTGCCATTGACATAAACACAAGAAAGAGATTCATATATTTGTGACCATGTCAATGTGTGTGTATATATATGCAGAGATAAAGAATGAAATTACCATCTTCTTAAGAAAATCGCATACAAATCTGCAAAACAATCAAGCAGCAGAGTGAATAAGGTCCTTTTTTATTGGGTGAGCGGTAACAAAGGTATAAAGAGTGAGACATACTGTGGAAACTTCTCTTCAACAATTGAAGAGTGAAGGTCCCTGCTTAGCTGCAATTTTGCAAGAGGAGATAGTTAACATATTTATGCAGGAATAAGTAGAAAGCAAAGGAGGAAACAGTTCTGGTTCTTAGCAAGAATTTGTTTACCCTCATCATGTAATAAAGGTTGTGGTATGAAACAAGCTGAGACCCCATTGGGTCTTTTGTTACTAGAGAATGGATATAAGCTCTTGTGTATTTCTTGCAAACCTAAGCAAAACATGAGAAAGATACGATAAAGCTTGAAGGGCGAGTTAACCGACAACAAATTGAAATTTAGATATCAGCATTTACCATGCAATCACAAGATGGATCAATCGGACGAGTATCAGTAGCCATTGCGTTGTGCTTCAGTTTCAAAACTCCCTGCACATAGTTCATGCAAATCTGTTATGGACTTTTCCTAAAGGCTTAGGGACTAGCAATCAGGGAATACGTCTGGAATATATCCAGTGGGTAATATGTAACTATTTAAAGCTAACCGAAAAATTTGTTAAGAAACTTTTGTGACTGAGTCTATGCATTTATATAGTCCGGAAGATATGAGTGGGTCACCTCAGGTATAAGAGCTGTGCCAAAGCGAGCAGTGCGGGTTGGATAAACACAATCATACATGTCAGCGCCTAAGGCACTGCAAACCACAATATCCAAAGGATAGCCAACACCCTGTTCATAGAAAAAGTCAGGAACCAAATGATGCCAGAAGATGCCACGAAACTCTTTAGAAACTGTGGAAGAACATGTTCATTACCATAACATATCGAGGTTTGTCTTCTGGCAGTGATGCAGTGCACTGTGCAACAATGCGCCAAAATGAGTCTTTATCTTCCCCTCCTGAAAGACCACCAATAGCATAGCTATCACAGAAGGAATTAGCCAATCAGTCAAAGAAGCTAATGCGATGTTATATGACAGTGTTTCATGTTTTCTCAATAAGTAGTAACTGAGAAGAGAAATCAAGGAATAATATAACAATCAAGTTTGCATGCAAATAAAGAGCATACAGCAGACTGAGGTAACATTCTAGGCAGAAAGTAGAGCCCGTACCCTGGTAAGTTCCTATCCACCATGCCTCGAACGCACATATCCCTGGTAATAGAGAAAAACTAGAATTGTAAGATTGAACAAAGATGATGAATATTGTAAGTACTAAGCATAAGCAGATTGGTGGCTAACTAGTGTATGCACACACCTTAATTTGGGATCAAGGCCACCCTGCACGATACCAAATAAGTTCTGCTCATGTGGTCGCTTGTGGGCTGTTTACAAAACAAATATACCAGATCCCTTAATTACTCAATGTTTGGTTTGCAATCACTTGATTTATTTGCAGTGTAGAATGAAAACACATAGCATAATTAAGCCGTACCTGCTATACATCTGTCAATCCAGCGAAGGGTTCGATGCATAGCCTCTTCAATTCTTGGTCCAGTAATGGTAGTTTTCACAACATCATCCAGAGCCATGATAATATCTGCCCCTATTTTATTCTGCAGTCACATATCCATATGATTACTCATGTTCATGTATAAAAGTGTTCAAGAAACCACACTTTCTTAAGAAAATCCCAATTCACAAGAATATTAAATTCCAAGTTCGTGAGCCTTAGACTTTCATTCGATCTAACTTAAGGGTTTTGCCGGAGCTAATTTATTGAACAAAACCATTTACATACTCACCTGAATTTGAATTGACTCCTCTGGTGTAAGTAGCATTGGTTTCCCATCAATTGGAGACTGAAACAAAAATTAAAACAACATCAAGAAAAATGGAAAAAGGGCAGTGATTAACTGTTCATCATCTTGCATCAACGAAAGAGAAACAAACCTGAAATGTCACCCCCTGCTCTGTGATATCTGCTAAATGCAACAATGAGACCTAAAACATAAAAAAATGAGATATCATGCACTTAAACTACACGCATTCAGCCCAACTCAATTGGAAACGGAACATAATTCAGCAATAATAATGTGCTTAGCACAGAATTTCATAATCTCTAACATATAATGGCTTAACATAAAAAGACTACCATCTGAAATCCACCAGAATCTGTAAGCATTGATCTAGGCCAGTTCATAAACTTATGTAGACCACCAAGTTCATGAATGAGCTGAGACGTAGGCTGGAGCTCCAAATGATATGTATTCCCTAAGATTATTTGACAACCAATCTCCTCAAGTTGTTTACTCGTCAATCCTTTCATTGCACCTACAGTGAAAAAAACCAATAAAACCTATGAAATTGATCCAAAAAATCAAAGTAATTACTACGTTCCAACCTTTTGTGCCAACAGGCATAAACATGGGAGTCTGGCATACAAAGTGAGGCAGCGTCATCCGAGCCGCACGAGCTCGTTTATATTTCCCAATTATCTAACCAAATCAAAACAGAAAGGAATTGATCATCACATTATAGCAGAAACCTTCAAATCGAGATGGTTTTTTCCAGTATTTGACGATCCTAAAAGAGGATAAAGCAATAACGTGTACCTCAAAATGAAGCGCCATGGGTCGGAGTTTTGCTTTCAAGGACGGTATAGCTTTTTGCATTACTTTAGCAATCGTTGCACCTCTGTAAAACAAAGTACACTGAACTCTTTAGAACTTTGCAAGAGAATCTCTCAAGAAATTTCCGATTATAGGCGACGAACTAAAAAATAAAAGGAGTGCAGAGGACTTACAAGTAGTAGGCCACCGTACCAGTGATCGGCGCCGGGAAAGAGAAGAAAACCGGGTCTCCCTCGGCGGCGCGCGTGTGTCTCCGCTATTTTAGGATTTATTTATACGAATTACTTGGGCCCACAAGGTCTTACAAAGGGCAACAATATCGAGTTAAAAAAAAAAAAGGGCAACAATATTTAATTCCTCAATGCCCCTGAAATTTCTTTTTATTTTGATATTTTGACCCAATATTATTTATTATGTCACCTATGGCCACGTGGTATACAATCCATTTTTTTTTCCGAAATATACAATCCAGTGTTATTCTGTATTAATTATAATCATAAATTTAAATCCTCGTTTAGAAATACTACTATGTTTATTATATAGTTGAAGTTAGATTAATGTAATGATATTATTATTATATGTTCGAATAAATAAATTGGATTTGAATTTTTAAAATATTTTATTGTGAAATTGTCACATGTCTTCAATATTTTTTAATGTAGATTTATTACGTGTATAAATACTACGAAAAACTATCACGTCTCATAAAATTCTTGTAAGGTAACTTTGCCAACGTGTATAAATAATACGTGGAGCTATCACGTGTCTTTAGATTATTTTAATGTAAATTTGTCACGTCTACACATATTTTTATTTACATTATTATTTTTATATATATACTAATTAAAATATATGATATTTGGTATGTATATAGATATGTAAAAATCATTTTTATAGATATATACAACTATAATTATTATATAAGTATATCAAAATTATACTATTATCTAATTTATTATTACTTTAACTATGT
>KE152503.1:0-24107 GCA_000411095.1 Aethionema arabicum | reverse complement strand
CGCAGCCTCCTGCTACAGACTCTCCTAACGCCGCTGCAGTGAATAGAGTCGCCGGCGCCGGATCTTTAGCCGGAATTTTGGTGATCGCCGTGTTGTTGATGTAATTTGATATAGAGAGAGAGAGAGATCTATTTAATTTGGGGATTATAGTTTGATTAAGATTTGTTTTTGCGGTAGAGATTGAATTTGAGTTTTAATATTTGATTAGCATTATGATTTGTTATTTCTTCTTTTTATTAATCTTTTAGTAAGTAAGTAATCATACCTTATTATGTTTTTTCTCATTATTATTAGTATATTATTAAATTCCATTTACTCATATTACCAATTTAATTAAACGCGTTTCTCCTTGATTAATAAAGTAAACAAGTAATTAGTGGTTTGCCACGTGTACGTGTGGAAGACACGTGTCAGCTTATGGAAGAACGGTGGTTTTGTCGTTTTTCGGTAGTGGCAAAAACAGCTGGCTGCTCTTCTCTTCGAATTTCACCTCCTTTTTTTTTAAAATACTCCAATTTTGATGATTTATATAAATTTAGATTACTTTCTTATAAATTTGAAAAGTCGAATATTTTTTGATTGGTGAATTTCATAAAATTATTTGAAATATAAATTTGAGAAAGTCTTGTTGGTTTGGTAAGATTAGGTAGGTGCGTGTCACGTGGACACAAACAGCTGTAAAAATACAAATTCGCTTTCTTTAGTCAGTATTGCAAATTACTTGCATTTAATTAATATATATTCACAAAAGGAGGAGAAAAAGAATAAGAATGCAAGAAAAAAGGCAAAAATATTTAAAGAAAATGAAAAACTTATTTAAAGAAAATAAAAAAGTATATGTTTAAAGAAAAATTCCTTTATAGAGGAAAAAGTTGGGGTCCTTAAGGAGGTTGTGAATCTGATTCGCATCTAATGACACATTTAATATTCCTTTTTCTCTAATTATCAAAACAGTGTTTTAGATTCGACCTTTGACGCAATACTGTAATTTTTATAAGTTTGTACACAAAATATTCTCTCAGAATCTATAAGAGAAGATGGGGTTTAACAGTTTTGATCTGGATTGAAACTAATCTAGGTTTTTATTACCAATCTCTTACCAGTTTTCAGCTAAACTAGACCGGTCTTGTACTTTTTGTCTCTACTTACCCAAGTATTGTACTGGTTTATCCGGTCAACTCGTGGTCATGTTGGTCAACAACTTGGAAAAATAAGCTTCTTCAATTTCCCAATATGTCACATCAATAACCTGCAATATAGACTTATCATAATCTGGTCTGACCAATTCATAAGTCAGAGTTGATACGATAAAATCATAACCAAGCTTGAGTTATCTCAGACTTTACCTTTCAGTTTTCTGCAACTGGAACGTCCTCCGCTTGAGTTATCTCAGACTGAGATGGTTCCTCCTCTTCCTCCTCGTCATTGGGTGGCTGCAACCCTTCTTTTGCTTGTAACTTCACAAATTGTTTGCTACGAGCTACTCGGATTGGTCTTCCTAGCAACTCCTGTGTATGTTAATATCACAACAAACATTCAATTCTACCAAATTAGACTGACGATATGAGAATCATCACAAACACTGCATCAGCTATATTGTGTTCTACAACTTGGGAATTCCAGTTCAAATTCTCTAAGTATTTAATAACTACACATATGATGCCTCAGAGAAACTATCCCTAACCCATTTCTATAACTACTTTACTGTTGCATAAAGAGCTTAAAGACTAGAAGAGTCGGTTTATGGATTCAATTATGCATCCCCTAAGCTAAACAATGGAAACAGAAACATTCACAGACAAACATAATAAAGCAAAAAATAGCCAATTTGGTGTTTCAGATTTTGTTCCATGACTATGGCAAGCAGCGGTTATCAGCTTCAATATTGCTCAAGATTGACCTAACTGCTAACATCGGTTGGTTGAAGTAGGATGTGGTCATTATCGGTGACTTACACACGATTAGCATCACACAAATCATAGAGTTTCTAGGATTACCTTTCCTTCGAAGTCAATGATTGCTGCCTCAGCCTGTTTCTTCGTTTTGAACGAGACAAACCCATAACCACTCGACCTCCTAGGATTTTCATGGAATATAACTTCAGTGGATACAACATTGCCAGTGCCTAAATCAAAGAACTCCTTAAGATGCTTGGCTCTTGCTTCAAATGCCAAGTTTGCAACAAACAAATTGAATGTAGGCACAGGCGTAGGCTTCTCACGCGGTGCAGATTTCTTCTTCTTAGTCTTTGCATAGTTTACCTTCAAATTACGACCCTCATATTCCTACACAACACACAATTCAAAGAAAAATGGAGATCAGTAAAGTAGTAGTGACCAATAAACAACAACAACAATCCAATGGAGTAAACGATAATCAGCTCAGCAAACGTTTGGCTCACAAAATCTATCTGCAACTCGAAAGAGCTTAGGCATCTTCCATAAATAACACTTATAATCATGCTATGCACCCACCTCACCTCAATAGATTTCAGATATATGATTTCAAATGGCATGTTAGATGATTTACATGTGCCTTTTTGTATTCCAAACACACGTTGTTACGTAACTAATGGCAATGGATGCATCAGAAATCCATTACAAACACATCCTAATAGCAGAATGTACAACTTATGCTCATGGCTTATCAGAAATTTATCCACAATTCTAGGGCATAATTATACTCATCACAACAATCGAAGAAGCGAATGGCATGTGCTTACATACGATTCGAGAGAGCTGAGAGCTGCTGCAGCTTCCTCAGGTGAGCCCATTTCAATGAAAACCAAGCCTCTGTTCCTTTCCTTCTTATGCATAGACATCTACATTCGAAGGTATAAATAGCCAACAAACGAAAATCAAAACCCAAGAAACGTAACAATGTTAGGAAAGACGAAACTAAATACGAAAAGGAAACCAGAAAACCTCAACATCGACGACAGTCCCATACTTCTCGAACAACGACCTTATGTCCTCCGGAGTAGCGGTCCAAGGGACGTTCTGAGCAATCAACCTGGTTTTAGAAATCTCTTGCTCAGGTTCGGGTTCCTTAGTAGCGGAGATATCAGCCGATGAAGTAGAAGAAGGAGATTCGAGGATTGGCTCTTGAGTAGTAGCAGAGAAATACGTGGTAAAGCTACTTCTAGGCTTTGCTAGAACAGAGTCGGGAAAAGTCCCATGACGATGATGAAGACGACATGGTGCTACAGTAGACCCAGACAGTGAGCAATTATTAAGTGAAAACTTGAGATTAGGGCACTTCTGATCTGATTGGTGACCTAGAATTTGGAGGGAAATGCCAGGAAGACGAAGAAGAGCCATGAAGGAAGAGTAGAAAGAAAAAATTTGGATAAGAAAGCGAGGCTACGCAAATAGATTTAATCCGGGACAAACCGCCGATGACGACGTCGTTTAATACCTGTTACGAACGGCGTCGTTTAAAGCACCTGTTATCAAACGACGTCGTGTAAAGCATCTGTCCCCAAACGACGTCGTTTAAAGCACCTGTTATCAAACGACGTCGCTTAAAGCATTTGTCCCCAAACGACGTTGTTTAAAGCACCTGTTATCAAACGACGTCGTTTAAAGCATCTGTCCCCAAACGACGTCGTTTGAAGTAATGTCAATTCTCACGGTTCTCTAGCAGAAGGTAACCTTGGTTAGAACATATTTTTGTGGTCTGCATTTTATAACAACACATGTTATGGTAGCTTCAGAGAAGCGACCAAACATCCAAATCTGTATCTCCAACAACCCAAATGATATTACAGAATATGTTTGAATCAATTTTCACTTCTTATCTATCCTAGAATCTGATGAATTATTCCACAAAGGCGATAGAGGTTGCCTGGTAATCTCTGGACTGCTGAATTCAATCCTTTTCTCAATCGGGCTGCTCATCATCTTCGGACTCTTTCTCTTGTTTGACTGCAACATAAAAAGCAAGAAATTTCATAGTTTATATTCTGTAACAGTGTTTACTTCTGTTTGTTTAGGGTCCTTACCTTGGCAGATGCACTGCTGTAGCTTCTATCTTCAGAACAAAGAGGGCTGAATTCTCTTTGTTGTTGCCTCAACAACTTGCGATTTTCTTTATCTAGCTTTCTGTTTTGCTTGCTCACAAGTTCTACCTGTTAAAAGTTATGGTTAAAGTAGGATAAGTACGATTATATATCGAGGAACAGGAGCGTGTTATCGCTTTGTTACCTCTTGCTCGGCTTTACTAAGATTCAGAACAAGACATTCTTTTTCCTTTTCAAATTTCTTAGCCATGGAAACTAAAGACAGAACCTTTTGCGTTGAAGATTTCAACCTGTCACAGAGAAAAAGACAGTTTAAGAAAATGGTTGAGCAAATAGACTAAGAGTGACATAAGTTTTAGGCAATAAAGAAGAAACTAACTGATTCCATTTGGTCAATAAGGTTTGGCATGATTTGTCTTGAATGTTTGCTTCCAAGAAGAGACGTCCCAATGTAGTTTCATCTTTGGTAATGAGTGATGCCAAAACGGAATCAAGCAAATCTTCTTCTAGCGACGTGTTGTTGTCGACCTTAGAATGAAAATACATACATCTGTCAATTTTTTCATTTAAGTTGATAAAGAAAACAAAGGAACTAAACTTGTAGGTAAGTGTTAATAACATTGCAGCTAATGGATATTGACTTGGACAGAGTACTAATGAATCAATTATGACCAGAGTTTTATGAAGACTAACATTACCTTATACTATACAACAGCATCTACTATAAAATTCAAGCGATGTGATGTTTCAATTGTCCCTTTCAAGTGCAACTAATATCCAATCTTATGACTTCCTGTGAGTGACACAATTTAGATGGACTTATGATAACAGGACAATCTAAATGCAAGCACACCATGACAAATCGTAATGCCACCTTAATAATGATACCAATATTACTTCAGCAACCATTTTATCAGAAACACATTAACCAAATTTGAAAAAGAAAAGATGCATCAATTATTAATCCTCAACTTCCAAAAGCAAACATGTTTTCGTTCAATGAAATTGACATCTAAAGAGAACTCAGGCAAAGTAAACTAAAGAGAATTTAAGGTTATACGAAAAGACTCACTTCACTAGCCTCGATTTTGCGCTTGTAAACCTGTAATTCATCCGACATTCTTTCTATTTTATCCTCCAACTCATGAACCCTAGTTTCTGCCTCCCTAGCCCTCTCATCTGATTCATTCCCGAAATCCATCAATGCATCACGATCTTGATGATAAAGCAAGCACTCTTTTTCCCACTTCTTACACTGGCTCAATAAGTTTCCACACTCAGCAGCCAATTTCTGGTTCTCATCGACGAACTTCTTCAACGCCTGCGCACTTATGCTCGATTCGGCCTGGTATAACCAAATTACATCAGATTTACTAAAGCAAAAATTCAATAAAAACCGAAACACGGAAGATTACTAACCCTAACGCGGTCGATTAAATGGTCTTTCTCTTTCGATCTGGAAACCAGAGTAAGATACTGATCACGGAGACGGCGTTGCGATTCTTCAGCCACTCGGAGCTTCTTCTGGAGAGTTTCCATGGAGATCGGAAGCCCTAATGAGTGGTTAATCGTTTCTTTGATGTAGTCGTCGACCTCTTGCGAGAGATCCAATTTCGTTCTATTTTCCGATACATCCATCTCTCGGGAAGCAGTACCAGAATCCTCTACCTCGCTCCGCATAGCAAAAAAGAGATCTCCAAAGCAAAATCAAAACTTAGCAAGAAGATACAGATACGAGCGCTCGAAGAAGAATTCTAGGGTTTCAGTGTAAAAGAGCGTTCGTACAAAAATCGAGGGAATTCAAATTGAAAGCAAAGGCTAGCCGTTACACCTTACAACCAAAGGACTTCTTTTATAATCCATAAATACACGTGGCAGGTTCTTATTGGTCCGGGGACAGGCTCCTAAATGTAAATCTACTAGAAATAAAATCAAATCTAGCAACTTATGGAAAATATAAAATCAAATATAATATTAATTAGGATCGCCAAACAAAGATTTTGTATACTATCATTAAAAAAAGAAATTACAAACGACTATATTTAATAACATTTACGAAAATTCCATGAATAAATTATACATAGATAATCTTTTTTGTTAGCTCAATATACACAGACCGACAAAAAAAACTCAATATACATAAATAATCTATGTTTTCAAATGATATTTTATATAATATTTTAAATAAATACGTATTTCTCTATTAATTAAAGACTTTCATGCGTCAATTAAACTATATTAATAGAGCGGAAAAAACTTTTTTTGTCATATCTAACATGCGGAAAATAGAAATACATGTCATTTAGAATAAAGCATATGTTTTTTTTTTGTCCAAATACCATATGTGTTTTGTATGTGTAAAAGTATATAATTTGCAAATTATACATAATGTTTTTGATCAATGTATTATTGTAAAAACAAAAAAAAAATGTTAAAATTCTTGATCGAGTCTATATATAAGTGCTGCAAAAAAAATTAAAATTATTAGGACGTGACCACAACTTTTGTCTCCATATATATAATAAATATGGTCTCGCACACCTTGATCGAGTCTCTTCTGTTCTCTTCTTATCTTTAAAAACGAAGAAGATGTTAAAAAATTCATTATGTCATACTTGAAAAGAAACGAGGGAGCTCTTGTGTTTGCGTTTGCAAGCCTTGCGTTCATAGCGTTTTACACCGTCACTTTCTTTATCCGGCGATGTAAAGACAGAGTCGCCGGCGAGGATACGACGGAGGCTGAAGTGAGTATTGGGAGGTTATCGAGTGGGCGTGGCCTTGGTCTTGAAGCTGAGGTTATTCACTCTTTTCCTTCGTTTGTGTACTCTAAGGCTAAAGGGCTTGAGCTTGGGAAAGGCGTTCTAGAATGTGCCGTTTGTCTAAACGCGTTTAAAGATGATGAAACGTTGCGTTTAGTGTCGCCTTGTGGACACGTGTTTCATGCTGCTTGCGTTGACATCTGGCTTTCGTATCGTTCCACGTGTCCTATCTGTCGTGCTAATGTAGTTTCCTAGATTTTGCTCTCTACGTTCGTTTTGTCTTATTTTCAGATTCAATGTAGTACAATTTTAATAATATATATATATATAGTTTTGTTCTCTGCAATTTGGAATATAAAGATGTTCTCTTATTTTATAATAATAACAACAAAATGATATTACTCCATAGATGGAAAAGTCCAAAAAAGACAATAAATAGTGTACATATAATTCATATAAAAAAGTCAAGTGTCGATCAACATTTCATAATATTAATATTTAAATCTCTTTCGAAATATAAAATGTTTTAGTAAAATTATTGTTTTTCGTAATTTATGATGTTTTAGATTTTCAATTTAAAAAGTATATATAAACCATTTGATTATTTAATTCTCAGTTTAATTTGTTATGTGCAATAATTATTTAAAATATCTTTATTTCGATCATTTCTAAAGTTTTATTAATGAATGTGTATTTCATAAAAACACCGTATACTAAAAATCAGAACAAATACAATATTTCTATATTTTTAGCTGTTTGATAGGCTATCTAGTGTAATGGATATAAGTGATGGCTCTTATATTATTCGTATCTTACCCCTTCACGTCTCATTGACTACGTCTTTATCTGAAGGATAAAAGAGAATCAATCTTTAACTGTTGTTTATTCATACATTGCAATATAATACATCAACATGATTAAGTTAAATTACTTTGTCTGAAAAAGTCTCGTTCAAAAGATAAGCATTTAGCTGTTCTTGCTCAAAGGACTTTCTCAAGTTTCAAAGTCAAAATCAAGGATGAAGAATCCAAACCAATCACATGGATCAAAACCGATCCAACACAATGAATAAGGTCTTGATCGGTAGATCCTGCAAAAGAGCCGTTCAAATGATGACTACTTGCAAAAGAGATCTCAGATATAGGATCCTAAAATGTATTAGCCGTAAAGTGGTTGTAGCATTGTTCTTTTTGCAGTTCTTGCCTTATGTAATCTGCCAGGATCAGGACCGTGGAAACAGCCACAGCCGTGTAAAATTCACATCGGAATCATTAATTCTTGTAAGTTTATTAATGATTTTCCTCCTAAGTATGCTCGCTGGCTGCTTGTTCTATGTAGTCCCTGGCCGTGAGACAGAGACAGGAGAAGGCATTGAAGTACAACAGAGTAGAGAGAAGAGTGGACTCCACAAGGATGTGATCGAGTCTTTCACATCTTTCTTTTACTCTGAGGTTAAAGAGTTGAAGATAGGTGAATGTGGAGTTGAATGTGCAATTTGTTTGAGTGAGTTTGAAGATGAAGAGATGCTTCGTATGATTTCTCCTTGTAGCCATGTGTTTCATGCTAATTGTGTTGATGTGTGGCTCTCTTCTTGGTCTACTTGTCCTGTTTGCCGTCTGGATTTGTCCCCAAGTTCTGAGGAGAGCCCTCCATGTAATGATCCTGAAAGGGGAAGCTAAACCACATCAAAAGTTATACCGTTTGCAATTCTTATTTGTATCTTATTGATAAGTTCTCCAGCATACTGCTTCTTTGAATGCTCATTGAGTATAAAAGGATAAAGGAATCAATCTTTAACTGTTGTGTATATTCTTACATTGCAACTGATACATCAGCATATGATTAGGTCAAATCTTTGTCTGAACAAGTCTCTTTCCGTAGGCAATAAGTTAATCAAAAGGATAAGCTTATTGCTCAACGGTAAACTTAAGGACTCTTTCAAGCTTCAAAGGTCAAATTGTAGGATTGTAGACCAAAACCAGTGAGATTGTGTTGTAAACTGTAAAGACTTCTTCCCAATTCTCTTACCTGTAAACGAAGACATGGAACTCAAGTGAACCGCTGTGATATAGCAAAAGAGACGTTTACATGATGACTACCTGCAAAAGAGAACTCAGTTATCAGATCCTAGTATGTATTGTCTCCTTGTGCAGTCGTAAAGTGGTCGTAGCTTTGTTCCTTTTGCAGTTCTTGCCTTATGTAATCTGCCAGGAGGAGTGGGGATCCAGCAACGGCCGTATCAAATTCACAGTGGAATCAGTCATTGGAATAACTTTGTTGATGTTTTTCATCATCAGTATGTTCGCTGGCTGCTTGTTCTATGCAGTAACCAGCAACAGGGAAGAGACAGGAGGGCTTGAAGTAAGACAGAGTAGAGCGAGCCGTGGACTCGACATAGATGTGATTGAGTCCTTTCCAGTTTTCATCTACTCGGAGGTTAAAGGGCTGAAGATAGGCGAAGGTGGAGTAGAATGTGCAATTTGTCTGAACGAGTTTGAAGATGAAGAGATGCTTCGTATGATGCCTCCTTGTAGCCACACGTTTCATGCTAATTGCATTGACGTGTGGCTCTCCTCTTGGTCTACTTGTCCTGTCTGCCGTGCCGATCTGTCTCCGAGCCATGGTGAGAGTTTTCCATATCCGTTCGTTGACCCATGTAGCAATCCGGATCCTGAAAGGGGATATGCACGAAGAGGTAATCTAGAATCTTCCAACATAAGCTTGATAGATAGTGTGACACGAAACAACATCGTAAATAGACCAGCTAGATCGAGTTCTACAGGGTTATTGAGCTGGCGTATCACTGAGATATTCTATCCTAGATCTCACTCTACTGGGCATTCAAAGGTTCAATTAGGTGTGAATCTAGACCGATTCACACTTCAGTTACCGGAGGAGGTACGAAAACAATTGGTTACCTTGAATTTGATAAGGAAAAGCCACGTGGCCTTGCCACGAGCCAGGAGTTCACGGCAGGGTTATAGGAGCGGTGGCTTTGGGAGCGAGAGAAGCAGCTTCCATCATGGAGGACAAAAACTTTGCCGATCGTTATCTTTGTCTTTCTCTATCAAAAATGTTTCTGTTCAGTCCTCCCTTGGCAGAGACGATCCTGTAGCTTCCTCAACAGGTTGGTTAGGATCGATCAAGGTACCGATCGGAGAGACTTCCCGAGCCAAGAACAGAGAACAGTCGTTCAAACGCCTCATGCCATAGACGGTTTAATTTCTGAGCTTTCTTTACAACTAACAGAGTGTAAGTCACAGAAGCAGTCAAGCTTGACAATTACAGTTTTAGTCAGTCATGCGTGCCACAGTTTGGTGTAACCATAAACTGTTATAATCAGTGTCTGTAAACATACTTAAAGCAAATGGGAGCCTACCTACATCAAAAGTTCCGTTTGCAATCAGCTGCTACGCAATGTTGTAATGGTCAATTAGCATCGCTCGAATATCTTGTACAACTTTTCAAGGGATGCAACCTGCAAATGAATGCAATACCTTTGTGAGCTTTATTTTTTCAAAACAAGGTTTGAACTTGTGTAACATGTGAAGCTCACCCTGATAAGAGAAACAGTACCTTTACAAAAGTCCCATTTGAAGCCATGGAAGCTGGTGGCTTGAAGAATAGTCTCATTGCGGGAAACAATACGTGTTGGATTGACCATTCACGTTGCGACCATGCGTTTTCAGCATCCGAAACAAGGTCTTGGTCAACAACTTCCTCCATCTCGCCGTCACCCCCTGCAACAGTTCAATCTTAAATAAGATGCTTCTTCCTTTCGAATGCAGAGTAAAACATGATGCACAAGATGAGGTATACCAAAATCTGGCTTTTTATGCGAGTCGCTATTGCTCTTGGTATAAAACTGAATACCATCACCCGATGGGTTTGGCAAAAGAGGAGGATGTAAAGCGTAAAAATTCCCAATAGCGGCAGCAATTCCTTGAAAGCAAGCCTTCTCTTCGTCCCATTCAACCTACATAGCAATCTTATTACGAGAAAAGCAATACATTTTTTTTCTTCTGAATATAGTATGCTCTTTTCTGAGGACTCACATCATTTCCCAAGCATAGTACAAATTCTGGAACGCGATCCATATCAGGTGTATACTGGTCGAGTATGACAGGAAGCCGTGATAAATTTCCATTATCAATGTAAATGCAGAAGTACTCCTCTAACAATTCCGCCTTTTCCTTGAGGAGCTCTGTATTCATCTATAATATAGTAGAATGAAAGGTTTAGAGCTTTATCAAAAAACAAGTCCATACATGGCTCAACAGCTAGTATTTGATACAGATCCTGTACCAATTAAAATGATGCAGAAAACACTTACCTCCGCAATTCTTTCTTTCAGAGTATCTTTTTCATCATTTTCAGGATGTAGTTCCTCTTCTTTCAGAGCCAACAAAATCAACTCGGACACAGGGGCTGGATCACTAAGCTGTATTGCATTAAAATGAGCAAAACGACGAAGCGTTTGCTGATACATGAGCTCTTTGCTGCAAAATACATATGATAAGATACGGTCTGACTTTTATGATACATTCAGTTAGAACCCTTCAATACCCTGTTGATAGGATTTTACATCAACACAGCATTGAACATTAAAACTCAAGAATAATACCTGAGGTTCACCACATTTGCTAGATACAGATGAGTGTTATACTGAACTAAAGCAAAAACATCATCGGCCATTCCAACATAAGTGCAATGTCTTACAGTCTCCAGCAGACCTAACAAAGAATAGTTCCAAGAAAAACGGTTACAATGATTAATTTAAGAAGGGTTATGTTGAGAAGAATAAAGATGCAGAGGACGCTACCTGGATGGCAGCGGCTGTCGACTTCAGCAATAAGTTCCTGGACACTGGAAAGATCAGCAGTTTCCTTTGGATTTCTTCTTTGCCTTACAGAAGACCTAACAAGTGGGATTTAGTGAAGCGTAAACATATTAAACCAATGAATGACTCTTAAGTGACCATCAAACCAAAGAAACTTGACCCCAAACACGTCTTACGGAAATAAAATGAGTTGCATATCTCCCAAATGAGTTTAAAAAGACTGATGACACATGATATAATTTTGGATATATAACCACATATCTTATATCAGGTGAGCTCCTACCTTACAGCACTCAAACTGGAAGTCTTTTCAGGGAGATTATGGGGCTTGGGTTGCAAATAGGCATGCAACCTTCCAGCTGGCTCTGATGAATCTGTTCTCACGATTTTATTCACAGGAACTTTCTGTGTTTTTTGTCCTGCTTAATGAGAAAAACATAATTTTTTCGGTGAAGTGAAAAAGACAAAAAGTATAATATGGGAAAGGTTTCAGGCATAGCAGGCATATTGACTCAGCCAAAAGTTACAATACCAGAAGGCAAAGGAGAGGTTGGTAGATCACTTCTCCAGGCTGTTAATGTAGATTGAATGGATTCCACTTTCTGTAGCATGAAATATATTAAACCACTTGTGATTATTAAATATAAGTTCTTAACCTCCAAACCATAATATCGCTGGGACTCTTTTGCACACTAACCTGCTCTTGGAACGTCCTAGTATCATTTGCGTTTCTCAGTTTTAGTTCAATCTCTGACTGTATTTTCTCGATGATGATCTCCTGGTTCAAAAGACTTACCTGCATGCTAGACCAAAGCATCTATTATTTTCTATAAAAACAAGGACTCTTCAAGCACGTTAAGAAATGATAGTCTTATCATCGAAATACTTGAATGCATGCATATACATGAACTTGGAGCAACTACCTACGCCTTAAAACTAGTATAAAGCGAGGAAAACAATTACCTCTTTCTTTGTTGGATGAATATTGACATCAACATGTTCACGTGGCAATTTGATTGACATGTAGACAAAAGGTTTTGATGCTTTTGGCAATGTTGCAGCATAAACAATTTCAATGGCTCTTTTCAGTGCAGAGCATTCGACCAGTCTATCTGTTGCCAAGAACCATCTAACTATTACATACTATTATCTGGAAAAAAACAGATATAAGTCTTCATTTTTATTAAGGAAAGAAAGCCATTACCGTTTATGAAAAGCACCAATGTGATCTTCTTAGCAATGTAGTTTGAGTTGGAAATTAGTCCCTCCATATCAAAAGCACAACCAGACGTGTCACAGCAGGAAACTTCTACTTTCATCAAGTTCTTAGCAACCGATACCCCATAAACAGTTCTGATAGAATCAAGCCTTGATGACGTCACAACAGAGTGAACATCAGCCTTGACAGCTCCATGCTGGCATAACACCATCATAGAGGAATTGGCTCATTTTCTTCCCAAGTCCAGATTAGAAAAAGGAGATCCTCAAAAAGGAAGACTATTTTAGTTAGGGAGTACACCAACCTTCCGACAAGAAAAGCTCACGTTCTTGTGATGAATGGCCAACCGGCTCAACAGATCTACTATTTTTCCATAATCATCAGCAGAATTTTGAAGTGTCTTCCTTCTAGCGATCATATTGTAAAACAGATTCTCCACCTAAGTCACATGGAAAGTAGCTGGTGGAATTCACTTCTTCCGCTCTATGCTCAATCAATGTGATTTCATTCAAGATGTAAGGAAATCTATGGTTATAAACTGAACTGATAACTTACCATTATCTGCGTTCCTTTGACAGCTGCACAAGCCTTTGGTTCATGTTCCATGATACCATCTCTGTAAGACACTCTGAACAACAATTGCAGATAAAAAGTCACTGTCCATGTAAATAAAATAGAGCAAATCACAAGTTAAACAAAAAAGCCATTATAATCATTGTTCCAAACCTGTAACCATGCAATTGGCCTTTCGTAATGGTGGTTACTGTAACATGACTGACGTAAGTCATACTGGCCAATGCTTCTCCTCTAAAACCCATCGAATTTAGAGAGAACAGGTCTTCGTACTTAGTTAGCTTTGATGTCGTATGTCTCTCACATAATATCGGCAAGTCTTCAAGCTAAATCAAAACGACAAAAACTGCTCATTTCCTTCATACGAAGAAATCACGAACGCTAATCTCCCATTTTGAAACCAAAGAGGCAATAAAGCTTATAAGAGAAAGAGAGAGATAGACAAAAGGAAAGTGAGTGCGTAGGACCGTACTCTAACTCCATGGCCATCGTCCGAAACTTGAATAAGCTTCAAACCACCGTCCTTCACAACGACGTTAATGGAAGTGGACTCGGCGTCTAGGCTATTCTCAACGAGCTCCTTCACCGCCGAAACTGGCCGCTGGATTACTTCCCCCGCTGCGATACGGTTAACAACTGACTCTTCTAGGCGTTGAATCTTCGGCGGTTCTCTGGGTGCAGTTACCGCCTCCGGAGATTTCTCCACCTCCATCTCCACCGCAAGAGGCGAACCGTCGTCGATCATCTCCTCGGCGGCCATCGTTTCTTCGGCACGTTTAAACAGAGAATATCTATATCTATTTAAAAATAAAACAGAGAATATCGCACCTGATAAAAAATAACACTCGAGTTAAAAAAAAAAAAAAATAACACTCACTTTTCTATATTTGGGCCTTAGCCCAATTAAAGCCCATAAACAGTATAACGCTGTTTTGTTGGCCCCACAGGTCACAGGTTATAGGTGAAGCCGTGAAGGTTCTAGATTGAAAGTTTCTGATAATTTCGGAAAATATCCAGAAATTACGGGTCCGACTCAAAAGTAATTACCAATCGTCGTATTCAACACGAACGATCTCAGGATCAACACGTTTTTCTTTGTTTTTCAGTAAAATCGCATTTTTGAATAATCGATTTATTAGAGATTTGTGATCTGCAAGACTGTAACTGTGTGTGTGATTTTCGTTTGTGAAATAAATGTCGGAATCGGAGCAATTAGGAGGAATCTCATTAAGTTTTCCAGCGAATGAGGAGGATACTGTGACGACTCCTTCTGCAAAGACTCTTCCCCGGAGGCTTCGTCGTCGTCTTCTTGAACCAAAGAGCCCTGTCTCCGCCGAGGAGATCGATTCAAAACTCAGAGAAGCTGATCTCCGGCGCCAGGTAATCTCCATGGATGTTTATCAACCATTAACGTTTATGCATGTGCGTAGTTTGAATTCGTACACATATGCGGAAAAGAAGTGTCGAAAAGGAGAACAGAAGCGATTTATTGAATTGAAAATTCCCTTACATTTTGTTGTTTAGAAATATCATTAGCTCTGATTTTGCAGCAATATTATGAGTCATTATCGAGCAAAGCGCGACCTAAGACAAGAAGCCCGAGGTCAGCACGAATGGAAGAGCTTAATCAGCGACTTGAGGCCAAGCTTATTGCTGCTGAGCAAAAGAGGTAAGATATTACGATGTTTCAATGGGATATTTAAACGGTAGAATTTTCTCTATCTGGGGTGGAGAATGTGAGAATCAAGAATGGTTATTGATGCGTTCCTTATTTATTTGATTGATAGGTTAAGTCTTCTGGAAAAGGAGCTGGCTCGTCTCGCAAAGCTGGATGAAGCTCGGCAAGCTGCGAAGATTGAATTAGAGCAACGGGTCGAGAAGGAACGTGATGAGTTGGAGACAAAGGTTGAAGAACGGGTTCAAAAGGCAGAGGAAAATAGGATGCTTCTCTTCAAAGCTGTGGCACAACGAAGGGCAGCAAAGAGACAGCGAGCTGCACATAGCCTGATGCAGAAAGCCATTCAGGAGAACAGGTACAAGGAAAGTGTACGTGCAGCTATATATGAAAAACGAGCAGCTGCAGAGAAAAAGCGAATAGGATTGTTGGAAGCTGAAAAGAGAAGAACCAGAACAAGATTGTCACGAGTTTTTGGGGTTGCTAATTCTATTCAGAGTCAACGGGAAATTGAAAGAAGGAAAAAGAAGGACCGTCTAGAAGAGAGGCTTCAAAGGGTATGTTTTGATTTTCAAGCCTCTTCTAGAAAACTATATTCTTTCCAAATAAGTTTTGCATTTGGTCATATTTATAGCTAATGATCTGGCGTTTGCTAGGCCAAGAAACTGAGAGCACAATATATGAGGCGAACGAGAGGGATGAACAGCTGTACACATCCAAGATCAGAAACAATGCAAGAAAATCGAGAGCAGCATGTGAGAATATTACAAAGGTAAGGATAACGCTTTTCAACTCTGAGAGATGTTCCGATGTCTTATATCAAATGACCTGATGCCCTTTTTAAATTTCAGATGCTGGAGAAGATATGCAAAATACAAGAAATCTACTTTGGCCTTGGCTAGAGCCTATCACAGCTTGCAAATTGATGAGAAGTCCATTGAGTCAGTGCCGTTTGAGCAGCTTGCCATTCAAATCAATTCAATAGCTGTTATGCGAACCGTGAAAGAATTGCTTGACCGCTTAGAGATACGACTCACTGTATCTCTGGCTTCCACGCTGGATAATATTGATCATCTTCTCAAGAACGTTGCTCCACCAGCTCGAAGAGGAAACTCACCCAATTCTGTGAGTAAAGGCGAGTTAACATCACTCAATTCCAGGGACATGGGATATCCAAAACCTAAAAGGCTCGTCAGATACCCAGCTAGAGTTTTCCTTTGTGCGTACATGATAAGGCAACATCCAGATGCGGTTTTTAGGGAAAGAGGTGAACATGAGATTGCGCTAGCTGAATCTGCTACATATCTTATACGGGAGTTTGAATTGTTGGTGAAGATTATTCTGGAAGGTCCAAAATACACCCTCCAGGAACCTATAGGTTCGGCAGCTGTTCCTCCAAAAGATGTGAGATCTCAGCTCAAAGCATTTGATAAAGCTTGGTGCTCTTACCTGGAGGGGTTTGTAGTTTGGAAAACTAACGATGCTAAGGTTTTAGAAGAGGAGTTATCCCTAACTCAAGAGTCAGAACTGCCCGAGGTGTTGAATCATACGTCTCTCAAATTAAATGAAGACGCTGTGAATCAGAAGCCGGTATTTTTCATTCCTCTCTTTTCCATCTAACTTAATTGAACCTCACAAATTAGCAGACCATGGAAAGTCAAATGCTTGATAGGGAAAATGACAATTTTTTTTTGAGCTGAAGGAATCTTCTCTATCTGTTCAGGCTATCTTTGCTGAAACTGGTGTAGCAGGAAAATCAATTGCACCTGAAGATTCTTCTTCATCTTTACCAGGATCATCGATTTTTTCTCCAACCTTGGCCTCTGGTAATACCATCAATCCGCATAACTTTTCAACCGCAGATTATATAACAAGTCTTCAATCTGACACGAGTTGTTTCTCTAACAGGCAGTGAAGGAATTTCCCCTCCAAACACGGCAGCTCATAGTTTTGATGCAGCATTGGCTACTGAGAATGAAGTAATTGTAAATGAAATTGTCCATGACAATAGCAGTACTTTTGCTGACAGCTTTGATACTAGCAGTGGAGAAACAAGCAACCTTCAGGTTCATACATATGAGCTTCATAAGGCTGTGATATAAGCAGACTTCATGACTCTGGTTCATTTGATTGTACTAGATATAGTCACCTGGACTCATTTCACCTTTTGATGTTTAGGTGAGGGTTAAGGAGACAATGGAAAAGGCATTCTGGGATGGTGTCATGGAATCCATGAAACAGTCGCAGCCGGACTTCAGCTGGGTTCTTAAACTAATGAAAGAAGTCAGGGATGAACTTTGTGAGATATCTCCCAAAGATTTAAGCGAAGAGATTGAACAAACTATTGATACCGATGTGCTTTCTCAGGTGCCTGAACTACTACCTTGTCTTAATTGCTAGTAAGCTATGAGCTGTAGTTAACACTTTTTCTTTGGTGGGTTTTAGTTATTGGCTTCTGGAAATGTCGACATGGATTATTTTGGAAATATTCTAGAGTTTTCCCTTGGCATTTTACTGAAACTCTCTGCTCCAGCCAACGAGGAAGAAATCAGGACTACTCACCATAACTTAATGACAGAACTTGGAGAGATAGTTCCAAATGAAGGCGAGTCAAATTCTTCCTGTGCAGTCTTAATGGTGAAGGGCCTACGCTTTGTTTTGCAACAGATTCAGGTATGCATTTTTCCTCATGCTGCAAAGTCGATATATACTAATTGCCTTCAAGCTTTTTGCATGGCATGACCTTTGAAATAGAAACCTATCTTTGAGCTTTAATAGCATGATCACAAGGTCTCTCAAGTAGCTACCAAACTTTCAAACATAACTTCTGTATAATCCACAAGCCTTTAAGAAACTTCCTTTTCCATGTAATACACTTTGTTAACGATCATGTCGCCTAATATATGAAATCTTAGAGACTTAAAATTTGCCGGTAATATGTCCTTTTCTCTCAGATTCTGAAGAAGGAGATCAGCAAAGCTCGTTTGAAACTCTTGGAGCCACTTCTCAAGGGGCCTGCTGGTCTGGAATACCTGAAGAAGGCATTTTCCAATCGGTATGGTCCCCCAGACCAAGCCCCTTCCTCTCTACCATTGACAAAGCAATGGCTTTTAAATGTACGAGGAGAAGCAGAGAGGGAGTGGAGAGAACACACAGATGCTCTTTCGGTTGTCACAAACAGCCACCCTGGATCCTCAGGCCTCCCTCCAACAACTATGCGAACTGGTGGCAATGTCCCCTCTGTCTCTAAAGTCCTTAACCCTTCTTCTCCATTTCCAGGTTTGGTGCTTAATCCATCAACAGAACTTGTTGCCACAATACAATCGTTTTATACCTATAATATATGAGAAGAATAATCGAAAGAGCCATCAATTTCAGATTTACTTATTGAATGATCTTAAACTGTGCTCTGTTGCAGGAATTGAACTATCAGAGTGCAAGGGAGAAACTGTGGATCTTCTTGTTCGGCTTGGTCTACTAAAGATGGTAAGCGAAATCGGCGGTCTTACATTAGAAACCGTCCCTGAAACATTTCAACTCAACCTCTCTAGACTAAGAGCTACTCAATCCGAAATCCAAAAAATCATTCTAGTCTCCATCAGGTAACTAACAACAGTACTCATCTTTCAATCTCTCTCTCTACACAATCCTTTCACATTCACATGATAACACATCTTCCACTCCATTACTTTCAGTGTCTTAATCCTCCAGCAAACTCTCGCAAGCGAGAACTCAACCCCTATCGACATCGAGACCACTACATCCACTTGTATTAACCGCCTTTACGCTATGCTCGACGCAAAACCTGACGCAGGCCTTTCAGAGATCTTGGAGACATTATCTGACCTCCCCGAAACTACGAACCAGAACTCAAACGATGCAGAGACTAGACAACGAGTAACCGGTAACATGCTTGTGAAAAGCTTACAAGCAGGAGACGCAGTATTCAAACGAGTGTCACAAACAATATACTTAGCTTTAAAAACCGCAGTACTAGCTGGAAACAACATGAAGAGAAAACAAACCGTAGATACAATACTTCGGAGAATAGGAGCAGCTTCTCTTTTGGACAAGGTAATAGTAGTTTCCGACATTATAATTCTCATGGCAAACGTGTCACGTAACGTTCATGGATTCTGGTACGAAGAATTGCTGAAGTGAAAACTCCATGGTCAGGTTTGGTTAATGAGTGGGTCAAGATTTGATTAAGTGTTTGTAGATTAAGTGAGAGAAAGATATTGCATATGTTATTATAGTACATACAATATTAATTATTAATCTATATGAAGTTGTTGATGAGTATAACCACATGTAGACGATGGTGTAAAGTACAAGTACTCTTTGTAATCATGTTTAATTTCACATGTCTGTTTTTTTTGGTTTAGTGATTGACGGAGAAACCAAAGGATGAGTCCTTTGTTTTTTTTATTGTTTTTAGTTACAATACAAACCAACGTCAACATCGACAATTTCTGACCAAACCATACTTAAAAGCAAAGGTGTGAACTGTGAAAGATGTTACTAAGGAGAGACATGTTGTTCTGCGTGCTACAATATTACAACATTTGATCTTCTAATATTTTTTGGAATCATCTTTTTTTTTTCGAAAATATATACTTTTTTTATTTGAATAACATGGGTAAATATTTGAAAACAAAAATGAATAGTAACTTTTCAAATTATTATCCACCTTTTTTAGATAAAAAACAGTAGAGTATATTTTCAATTTTTTTTTCAAATTTAGAGAAAGTTTTAAAAAAAAGTTAAAGAATGAAAATCCGTTAAAAGTAATAAAGAATTAACAGAAGTGATAGGAAACATAGAAAATATATATACAAGTGAGTTTAGTTTATAAAATTAGTCTAATTTCATCTCTAAAAAACTTATCTTTGGTGACAAATAGAAACATTAATTTCAGATTTTGGAACTAGTGGAAACTCTGTAATGCGATAAACAAGAAAACAGAGGTTAACAAGTGAGAGTTATCACACACTTCAATGTATCATTTTTTACTTCCAAAATGTATTATTTTTTACATATAATATAGTTTGAGAAGATTCCCTCACAATTGTATTATATTTAACTTTTGTCACGCCATCTATCCAACTAATACAACGACAAGAAATTTCCCAAACCTTTTTTCTTGTCACAATTTTTACGTTTCATGCAAAAAATTAGAAATAATCANATATATATATATATATATATATATATATATATGTGTCATAATTTAAATATAAACAGTAAAAAAAAAGAAACAAAAAAAAAACAACTTTTGCTTTATTGGGACAGCTTTAGAGTTGTAAATATTAGACATTGGATTCCTCTCTTTTTTGACCAATTCTTTGTCTACCTGAAAACACCCGCTTCTTTTTTTTACAATTACAAAATGTCTCAAGATTCTCCTCTTCTCACTCTCACTCTCACTCCTCCTCCACCGTCATCTTCCACCGGAATCATTCCTCCGGCCACCGACGATTCAATGCCAAAAGCATCAGATTCCACACCTTCCCACCAGGAGGAAGCCACAAATGTAGATTTCAACAAAGAAGCTGAAGAGCCACCACAGCTTCAAGACACCACNNNNAGCCGGTGGCAGTGGCGGCGGCGGCGGAGACAATTCCCCATCAGCCAAAGATAGAAACTTTGGAGCTAAAACCATCTCTTTCAAAAGTAACTGAGCCAGAAGAGACACCATTGCCAAATTCAGAGACTAATCTACCGTTAATTCCTGATTCAGAGACACCAAACCACACATCAGAGGATCCAAAACAGCCACAAGAGATGAATCCAGAGCCAGAGAATCAAGAGAGACTAATATTAGAGAAGCGGAAACAATACATGGAAGTAACAGATTGGACTGAACCAGAGCCACCAGATGCAGCTCTCTTAGAAGCTGCAGCAGCTACAGAACCAAAACCAGAGGAGTATACAACAAAAAACACACATAAACAGAATCCAGAAGCTTCCACACCAGCTAGTACTACTACTCCCGGAGAATCTAGATCACTAGCAGAAATGATGGATAAAGAAGAAGCTGAAGAGAAACCATTACACAAAGAATCTCCAAAGATTCAGATTCCTCGTAGTCTAGGCTCATTCAAAGAAGAAACAAACAAACTCTCTGATCTCTCAGACCACGAAAGAACCGCACTTCACGACCTCAAAAACCTAATTCAAGAATCAAGAACCGAACAAGATTCGAGTAAAACTTCCATATATGGTGTTCCACTCTTCAACAACGACAAAACCGACGTCGTTTTACTCAAATTTCTACGAGCAAGAGACTTTAAAGTACAAGAATCATACACAATGCTCAAGAGAACACTCCAATGGAGAAACGATTTCAACATTGAAGAGCTTCTTGATGAGAATCTCGGCGAAGATTTGAACAAAGTCGTGTTTATGCAAGGACACGACAAAGAAAATCATCCAGTTTGCTACAATGTATACGGAGAATTTCAAAACAAAGATTTGTATCAGAAAACATTCTCAGATGAAGAAAAAAGAGATAGATTCTTGAGATGGAGAATTCAGTTTCTTGAAAAGAGTATAAGGAATCTTGATTTTGTATCTGGTGAAGGAGTTTCAACGATTTGTCAAGTAAATGATTTGAAAAATTCTCCAGGTCCTAGTAAAACTGAGCTCAGATTAGCTACTAAACAAGCTGTTCAACTTCTTCAAGATAATTATCCAGAATTCGTCTCTAAACAGGTAAATTTTCAAGAATTAAACAATAATAGATTTCAGATTTTATAAATTGGAAACTAATTTTGAGTTTTTTTTTGTTTTATCAGATTTTTATTAATGTTCCATGGTGGTATCTTGCATTTTATAAGATAATTTCTCCATTTATGACTCAAAGATCAAAAAGCAAGCTTGTTTTTGCAAGTTCTTCAAGATCTACAGAAACCCTTTTCAAGTAATTACTTAAGTCTTGTTCTTGATTGATAAAGTTTCAATATTTATAAATTTTAAGCTATTTTTAAATGGTTTGATTTTTAGGTATATATCGCCGGAACAAGTCCCGGTTCAGTACGGTGGTTTAAGTGTCGATAAGTGTGATTGCAACTCAGATTTCACTAACGAAGATATCGCTACGGAGATTACTATTAAACCAACAAACAAACAGACCGTTGAGATTATCATTTATGAGGTTAGATCCATTTCTATAAATATCTTTTCTTTACATTAACCAGCTTTTGTAAATCTTTAGAACGTAACCAGATTTTTTTAATCTAAAACTAAAATTAAAATTTAAAATTAGAATTACAGTTTAATTAACTCAAATTTGAGTTATTTTTTTTGGTTAAGGTCTCATTTTGTGTTTAAAGTTTATTTTAATGTTTAAGCTTTTTTTAAATAGAATTTAACTATTAAGGTTTATGGTTTAAATGCGTATGTTGATGAGAATTGGATTGTTTCTTTCTGTATTTTTAGACAAAAAGATTATAATGATTTACAAAATTTGCTAAAATACACGAATTCATTAGTGCATATCAAAAATACAATTTTAGTATTTGTGTACCCTTTTTACAAATACATCCATAAAAAGTGTAATTTTGCAAATCTTCTTTATTTTTTCTAGTATTTGTGGATTCTTAGACAAATTTTTTATAATGATATAAAAATTTGCTAAAATACACAAATTCATTAGTGTATACCAAAAATATCATTTTTTTAGTATTTGTGTATCTTTGCAAATTTTTAGATCATTATAAATTTTTTGTCTAAGAATCCACGAATACTGTTTAAATGAACAAATAGTATAAAAAAATAAAGAAGATTTGCAAAAATTACACATTTTTCTAGTATTTGTGTATTTTTGCAAATACACCCATAAAAACAAGACTAATTTCGCAAATCCTCTTTATTTTAACAGTTGCAAGTTTTTTTACCTAACAAAAATAACTTAAGAGTTTAAAATATCACAATTCCAAAATTCAATTATGTTAATTTTGCCGATGTTGTTGAAATGATTATGTGTACAGAAATGCACGATTGTGTGGGAGATTCGTGTGGTGGGTTGGGAAGTGTCGTACGGAGCAGAGTATGTACCTGAGAACACAGAATCATACACAGTAATCATTCAAAAACCGAGGAAGATGAGTATAATAGATGAACCAGTGATTTCTCAGAGCTTTCAAGTTGGAGAAGAAGGCAAGATTTTACTAACGGTGGATAATCCGACGTCGTATAAGAAAAAGCTTATTTACAGGTTCAAGGTTAAGCCTTTGCCTTCTCAATAAACAAAAAAAAGTTTTTTTTTTAATTTATTTAGTTTAAAATGTGATCATATGATTGTTGGTTGTGTTTTTTTTTTTATCAAATTATTTATTTTAATTTGTGTGTTTTGTATGTCTTATTGTTTAAGGCTGATATGTTAGTGTTATGTTTGCTATTATACTCTTTTAATTTTATATTTATTCTGTTTTGTGAAATTAAAATTTTTATATTTTTTGTTTGTTGGAAAACGTCTTTTAGTATGGTATAGTATATCGTTGACCTATGTGTTTATGGACTGATTAAGAATAAATATATCGTTATACGAAATTCCAGTATTGGGATAAATTACATTTAAACAAACATTTTACATTATGTTTAAAATATTTAATATATATATATATATAATAATAATAAACAAACAACTCATAAAATAAAAAAATGTATTGGCGTGTCTATTGATGGAATGTTTAATTTCTTAAAATAAATTGTTGAACATGTATTTATTTTGACCAAAGAAACAAAAGTTCGAAGTTTTAGTTCTCTTAATATATATATTTTTTTTTTGTCTAACAAACTTTTAGTAAAATTGACGAATGTTTCAAATACGAAGATTAAAAAAAAACACAATTCCCAATAGTTATTTTTTTTTTCAAATCTAATTCTTCAAATTTGAAAAAGATCAACAAAAATGTAATGAAATTGAATAATAACTCTTCAATTATATTAACTCGACTAGTATGAGGCCCCTACTACGTAGGGGCAAATACATTTCAACTCAACCTCTCTAGACTAAG
>KE152500.1:185693-204322 GCA_000411095.1 Aethionema arabicum | reverse complement strand
AATAAATTAACTTTTAATTTTGCAAATCAGGCAGCCAAAAATCAACTATTTAACATTAGTAAAATTAACTACTAGTTTTATGTATTATTTGAAATATTATGCAATGAGTTTCTCTTATTCTTTCTAAATATAATTCTTTTATAAATAATATAAAAATAAAAATGTTTTAAGTCAGTAGCTTAACTAATTAATTTAGTTAACATGTTAATCCCAATTTCAACCGCATATAATATATATTTCGCATTTATTAAAAAACAATAATCTCATGAGAAAAGTCAAATTTTCATTATTGAATTTATGTGCAAAACGTATATATAAATGATGGTGAATTATTAATATCTTTATTTTATATACTAGAACTAGACTCATGATAATACATATATAATTTATGATTTTTGTTATAAGCTTTAATAAAGGATTTAGATATGGATATAAATGTCGATAAGTGATAAATATGAGGATGTGTTCAAAAGAAAACATAAATTAAAATAAAATAAATTAGATATTATCCTTTTGACAAGAAAAAAAAGAAAAGAGAATGATCAGTGATAGATCATATTTCATAAAAGCCAGCACATATGTATTCAACACTTGCACGATTCTTTAATATATTTCCAAATTATTAGGAACAAAAACAATTTCATTAATATTTACATAAAACTATAAATCACTATTTAGACAACTATTTAAATACGTATTATTTAAATTATAATTATTTTTTCTCTAATATGGTAAATTTTAACCGGATTAAATGTTGAATTGCTTACATACGTTGACTAGTCTTGTTTTGTAATATCGTATAGATAGTCAAGAACGGCGAGTTTATTAATTATTTTTTTCTTATACTATATAAAAATTAAAATTTAATATTGTTTGGTAGAGTGATAATTAAGTTGTCGTGGAATTGCTAAATTCGGGAAAATAAAAGAATAACAAAATGGTCCTAATAATAAATGATATTTATTTGGTAAAATGAAAAAAAGAAAAAAAAGAAAGAGGAATGTGTTACGGAGAAGACAGCGCGAGTGGAACTTGTTGCGACCCAATTGTCGCCACACTTCACACACGTCCTTTCCTTATGTCTCATTACTCCTTTTTTATATACTATGGTCTTTTAAAAAAAATTTAAACATTTTTTACATTTCAAAATAATTGACAAAAACATTATAATGCAATGTTTATTGTTTTTTATATAAATACTAATCATAATTTGAGGAAAAAATAATAATAATCTTAATATATTTCTTACACTTGCATAGTCTATAATTAGATAATGTAATTTGTAAAAATAATTGTAATATGATTTTATCTTAGTTAATATGTTCTTTATAATCCTAATAAATTAAACAAAAATTTACAATGTGAGATGATACTTATTTCTTATTTTGTTTTTTTTTAAGTTGGGGGCATTGAGTTTATAATACAAGATATTAGCTCAGATTAAGGTTTCAATTTAGTTATTAATTAAAGCTTAGAACATGGTCAATCAACACTATTAAACACAAAAGTTACAAACTTTATGATTAGTTTTGTTAATTAAATAAATAATTGTGAAGCAATAAATTAATCATTTAATTTAAGAAACAATTGGCTCCTTTAGATTGCGAATGGGTGGTACTTATTATCTCTGCCTTCCTGTCATTCCTGTCTAATTTAATTACCAATTTTTTTTTATTAACTGAGATTATATTATTTTATAAAACTCGAAAATATGTATAATATAAAGTTTTCTTATCCAATATTAAAGGTTGTAAAATGACTTAGTTACCCCTTGAGATATCCCTGTCCTCCAAGAACAGAGTCCTTGTTTGCGCTCGTGGATATGCTCGCACGTGTCGAGCTGCGATGGGTCACGTGCCAACCTGGGTGGTTGCATCAGCGTCTGACGTGGCAATGGTAAGGGCCACGTGCTACAAAAAAGGCTTTATATAAGAAAACCCACCCAATCCCCAAATATTTTCTTTTGTATTTTTCAAAATCGAGACAGTTAAAAATTATTTTTCAGATTTATCATTTTAAGTATTTAACCGTAAATCGAAAAAAAAAGGAAAAAAAAAAAATAATTAGAAAGCAAAAGCAAAATCAAAATCAATATCAGACAACGCCCTCCTCGACCTTTCTTTCGTTCTCATCGTCTCCGTTGAACACCACCACACACAGAGAGGGAAACCAGATAATTCTGTGGTGAAGACGAGGTTAGATTTGAAATATACGGTTGTGGAAGAAGCTGAGGGAAGAGGAGAGTGTGGTAGGAGATTTGATTGTTTTTGTGTTTGGATTGTTGACGAACACGAGGAGGAGCTAAGGTTAGAAATGGCGACGCCGTTGCCAGATTTTGAGGCGGCGAGAGGAGTGGCGTCTTCCTCCACCACGGTTCTTACGAGTTCCGTGCCTTCTTCTTCGTCTTCTCGTTCGCCTGTGACGAATTCGTTCGCGGGACACTCCGAGGATGCTGAAGAGATTTCGCCGATCCTGATTTTTTTGTTCTTTCATAAGGCAGTCTGTAGTGAACTCGAAGCTCTTCATAGATTGGCGCTGGAGTTTGCGACTGGACATCATGTCGACCTCCGGTTGCTTCGTGAACGGTACCGGTTTCTGAGATCGATTTATAAGCATCATTGCAATGCCGAGGACGAGGTATTTGGAAAATCTGTCACTCTTCTTTGTAATTTTCGTGTTCATTGTATGGAAACTTCGAAACCACAATTGGAACCCGTCACTCTGGAAATTTTCTTGGATTTTGAGCTCGCCGTTTAAGACATTTGACATTTAACCATTGGATATTTGGATGACTCATAGGGAACTTTCGCAGGATTATAGTCTTGGTCGCCACATATAATTTGTAAAAGAAACAATGTTACGTTTGATTTTGGTTGCTGTTCGAAACCTAGTTCATATAGCTGCAAAACTGTGTATATCTGACTTGATCTTGTCTCTTGAAGGACCCGGTCTTCTTAATTCTTGGTCATGTTAGTCTTTCTCTTGCTAATTATCAACATGACTCTATGAGTGCTCTGGAGACATGTAATCTATTGTATTTTGTTATGAAGAGCAACTGTTGATGGTTGAATCTGTGGATGTAGGTAATTTTTTCAGCGCTTGACATACGCGTGAAGAATGTAGCGCAGACATATTCTCTTGAGCACAAGGGTGAAAGCACACTTTTTGATCATCTGTTTGAGCTGTTAAATTCAGCCACGGAAACTGATGAAAGTTATCGAAGGGAGTTGGCCTCTTCAACTGGAGCACTTCAGACATCTGTAAGCCAACACTTGGCAAAAGAACAGAAACAGGTATTGTTTTGTTTGATGCTCTGATTTACTTTGTAGCATCAACGTAGTTTCTCTGTTGATTTCTTTTAACCCAGAGCCTAGGATTTTGATTCAGCCTTCATTAATATTAGTTTTTTTTTTCCTGCTTGTTGACAGGTTTTCCCCTTACTCATTGAGAAATTCAAGCATGAGGAGCAAGCATACATAGTCTGGCGGTTTCTCTGCAGTATTCCTGTGAATATGCTCGCCGTGTTCCTTCCATGGCTTTCTTCCTCCATTTCAAAAGATGAGAGTAAGGAGATGCAGACGTGCTTAAGGAAGATAGTTCCAGGCGAGAAGCTTCTTCAGCAGGTAAGCTTTGAAGCAAGATCCAAATTTAAAAGTTGAAAGGTGTTGCTTGTTGATTGGTACTCCTCTTCTTGAAGGTTATTTTCACCTGGATGAGGGGAAGGAGTGATAATGTGGCTTCGTGTTGCATAGAAGATTCTCAGACTCAGTGCTGTCTAGATTCTTCTAGCACTATGCTTCCCTGCAAAACAAGTAGAGCACAGTGTGCATGTGAGGGATCCAAGGTCGGGAAGAGAAAGTACCCAGAGCTTATCACGAACGGTTCTTTTGATTCTCAGATGCACCCAATTGACGAGATAAAGCTTTGGCACAAGTCAATTAACAAGGAAATGAAAGAAATAGCCGATGAGGCTAGGAAGATCCAGCTATCTGGAGACTTTTCAGATTTATCTGCATTCGATGAACGCTTACAATTTATTGCTGAAGTCTGCATCTTCCACAGGTATTGTCGCTACCTTTTCTTTCCAACGAAAACATAATAATATGTGCTATTACCTACTGACATTGTTTTGATTTTTCTATTGGCGTATTGGCTATCTGTGTTTTACTTTCAAGTTATGTGGGTCTTATTTATAAACTCACCTTATGCTTCAAGTTTGTGCATGAGATTATTACTATTCTAGATGGAGTTTTGTAAAAATTTCATGTCAACATATAAATTTTGTTTTGTGACAAAGATTGTGGTGACATTGGTCTATATCTGAGATGATATGTTCTTTCGTCGTTGCAGTCTTGCAGAAGACAAGATCATATTTCCAGCAGTAGATGGCGAATTTTCATTTTCCGAGGAGCACGACGAAGAAGAAAATCAGTTTAACGAGTTCCGATGCTTAATCGAAAATATCAAGAGTGCTGGAGCTTCTTCTACTTCCGCTGCTGAATTTTACACGAAGCTATGTTCACATGCTGATCAAATAATGGAAACTATTCAAAGGCACTTCCACAATGAGGAAGTTCAGGTGAACTATTGCTTAAGTGCTGTAACATATGATTTTGTAAACAGGTGGAACTACGAAAGTTCGGCATTAGATCAGTGGATTTCATAGGCTATAAAGATCCTATGTGCCAATTTAGAATGTCAACTAATTTCATAATGTATGCAGTTGCTACCCCTTGCACGAAAGAACTGCAGCTTTAAAAGACAACAAGAACTTCTCTACCAGAGCATTTGCATAATGCCCTTGAGATTAATTGAACGCGTTTTGCCATGGTTGACGGCATCTTTGACAGAAGATGAAGCCAAGAATTTTCTGAAGAACCTGCAAGCTGGAGGTACAATTTACTGTATTGCATGTTTGATGAAAACCTACCCTTTTCTCACAATGAATATCTACTCACAATCTTGCAAGTTCACAATGTTTTTCTGTGGTTGCAGCGCCTAAATCAGATGTTGCCCTCGTGACTCTTTTCTCCGGTTGGGCATGCAAAGGACGCAAAGCCGGGGAATGCTTGTCTCCAAGCGGAAATGGTGTATGCCCTGCTAAAATACTAAGCAACATTGAAGAAGTTAATCGCCAGTCATGTAATGCTTGTGAGTTTGTGCCATGTGGAAGTAGGAGTACAGAATCATGTTGCCAACCTCAGAATAAGAGGCCAGCTAAGCGAACTGTTGTATCGTGTTGTGAAAAAGATGCTATCCCTCATTCCTCAGAAGTTGCAAATGGGTGCAAGCCATCTGGAAATGGTAGGTCATGCTGTGTTCCAGATCTCGGAGTTAACAGTAATTGTTTGGGACTTGGTTCTCTTCCAGCAGCTAAAGCCATGAGATCATCTTCACTTAACTCTGCTGCGCCAGCTCTTAACTCTAGCCTCTTTATTTGGGAAATGGATAGCAACAGCTTAAGCACGGGGCATGCGGAGCGGCCGGTTGCTACAATATTCAAGTTTCACAAGGCCATAAGCAAAGATCTGGAGTTTCTTGATGTTGAATCTGGAAAGCTCATTGATTGCGATGAAACTTTTCTTCGTCAATTCATTGGTCGGTTTCACCTGCTCTGGGGTTTCTACAGGGCTCATAGTAATGCAGAAGATGATATCCTATTTCCAGCTCTGGAATCAAAGGAGACGCTTCACAATGTTAGTCACTCTTACACGCTTGACCATAAACAGGAGGAGAAGCTATTCGGGGATATTTACAGTGTTCTTACTGAACTTTCACTTCTTCATGAAAACTTGCAAAGTGATTCTATGGTGGGAGACATAGTTCCAACTGACATTCTTCAGACTGATATCGATAATGGCGACTGCAAGAAGAAGTATAATGAACTGGCTACTAAACTACAAGGGATGTGCAAATCCATTAAAATCACATTGGATCAGCATATTTTCTTAGAGGAACTGGAGCTCTGGCCTCTGTTCGACAAACACTTCTCCATTCAAGAGCAAGACAAGATTGTGGGTCGTATAATTGGAACAACAGGTGCTGAAGTTCTGCAGTCTATGTTACCATGGGTGACATCTGCTCTTTCTGAAGATGAGCAAAATAGAATGATGGATACCTGGAAGCAAGCAACAAAGAACACAATGTTTGATGAATGGCTCAATGAATGCTGGAAAGGGTCACCCGACTCATCCTCTGCCGAAACATCGAAACCTACTCTACAGAGAGGTAAAAGCAATCGCCTAACTATTTTATATAAACTACATAAAACCTTCGATGCTTCTGGTTTGGACCTCATAACTCATACTTCGGCGGGTAACTGTAGTTTCTCTCTGACAACTTAGTTTTGCTTATATTAAGTTCATGTTCCCTGTAGATGAACATCAAGAAATCTTAGACCAAACTGGTCAACTTTTTAAGCCGGGGTGGAAAGATATTTTCCGCATGAATCAGAACGAACTAGAGGCTGAAATCAGGAAGGTTTACCGGGACTCGACGCTTGATCCTAGGAGAAAGGCTTACCTAGTACAAAATTTGATGACCAGGTTAGATTTCTTTCACTGTTTCCCTGCGCAAGTCCTATATTCAACGTTCTCATGCATACTGATATAAAATTGTTAGTACCCCAATAGATAGTCTTCTCACCAGTATTACTTGAAAATGATAAACAAGTGGGAGAAGTTTCGAGGTTGTTCTCGTCTTTTCCTAGTTTCCTAGATTTCCTAGAAGTTTCGAAGTTTACTTATCCGTGCTACACATATGTGTGTGTGTGGGTTTCCTTGGAGGTGTACAGTAGTGAACAATAGCTAATTTATATTCTTTTTCATAAAATTTCCTCTCATATCACGGTCCCTGCTAGAATAATACTCATCTTATATATCATCGTTTTGGTGCTTTATTCAGTCGATGGATAGCTGCTCAGCAGAAGTTGCCCAAGGAAACAGATACTGCATTAAATGGTGATGTTGCACAAGGATGTTCTCCTACGTTTAGAGATCCTGAAAAACAAATATATGGATGCGAGCATTACAAGCGAAACTGCAAGCTTCGTGCTGCTTGTTGTGGTCAGTTATTCACTTGTAGGTTTTGCCACGACAAAGTTAGCGATCACTCCATGGATAGGTTAAAGATTCAACCAAATCTCCCATCACTTAAAATTGCAGTTTCTTTTAAAATAATATGGTTTTATATTCAAAACACTCTACAGAAAATTGGTGACGGAAATGCTCTGCATGCAATGCCTCAAGGTTCAACCTGTTGGCCCCATCTGTACAACTCCTTCATGCAATGGATTTCCCATGGCAAAGCATTATTGCAATATTTGCAAACTTTTCGATGATGAAAGGTAAACAAAACACAACTCTATCTATATAATATAATAATAATCAATTGTAGCATTTGGGTTTGTTAAAGATTCATACTTCAGAAACTATTCTAACCTTCTAGGGAGTTCTAAAACTTAGTATCTATTGAATTTTTACTTCATATTCTCAGAACTAATTGTTGCAAAACGCTTATTTCATAACTATTATCTGTGTTTTCAGGTCTGTGTATCACTGCCCGTTTTGCAACCTTTGCCGAGTTGGTGGTGGACTAGGCATAGATTTCTTCCATTGCATGACATGTAACTGTTGCCTTGGAATGAAGTTAGTAAACCATAAATGCCTCGAAAAAAGCCTCGAAACGAATTGCCCCATCTGCTGCGAGTTCCTTTTCACTTCAAGTGAAGCAGTCAGATCCTTACCCTGTGGTCACTACATGCACTCAGCTTGCTTCCAGGTTTTGCCCCTCACACAGATTCTCTCTTCCTCGTCTTTTTTCGTATCGCTAAACTCGAAAACACCTCTGTTTCTTGTCTTTCAGGCTTACACTTGCAGCCACTACACATGCCCAATCTGCGGAAAATCATTAGGAGATATGGCGGTAAAAGAACTGCAAATTAACATCTCGTAGAACATTCACCAAATCACAAATTAACATCTCGTAGAACATTGACCATATCATGATCTTTTTAAACTTCTACAGGTTTATTTCGGTATGCTTGATGCATTATTGGCTGCAGAAGAGCTTCCAGAAGAATACAAAGATCGTTGTCAGGTAAAAAAACACTTAATTATCACTTAAACCCAAACTTTGACTGGTTTCTCTTTACTTTAAATAACCAAAAACGTTTTCAGGACATACTTTGTAACGACTGTGAACGCAAAGGCATAACGCGATTCCACTGGTTATACCATAAATGCGGTAGCTGCGGTTCGTACAATACACGTGTCATCAAATCTGAAACACCAGCACCAGACTGCTCAACCTCATCTTAGTTAAAGAGAGAGCTAAGGTTACACTCTTCACTTCAACTTTTTTTGTTTTTTGTATCTTCATTTCTGAAGTCTGAAGAAGATTTTTATAACGAGGAAAAAAAATCAAGATTTGATAGATTTTTATTGTATAGTTAATAGTCTCAAATATTAAAGATTTTGAAACACCCTTATATTTAGGTTATTACCATATCACGTTTCATTTTTTTTTATATTTTTGCATAAGCTGAGACTTTTTTCTTTCATGAGTGTAAATAATTACAATTTTTAATTGTATTTTTTTTCTTCTTCTATTTGATCATTATACTTATAAATGTCTTCTTTTTTGCATATTCTTATCGCTTAAGATGCTAGTTTTATATTTCCACCAATTTATTATAAGTAGGATGTATTTTTTGTGTATAAAGTTTGTAAAAGGATAATTATAGTTTGTTATTTTCGTAAGTATAAAAAAATGTAACTAAATCTGGAAAGCTAACAAAAGTAACCGAAAGGTGTGTTCTGGTCACACACACGGATGCTGTGATAAGCGTGTCGCAAGAGTTGTTACAATCAAACCTTCTGCTAGAGAGGGAAGGTTTCTTGTCTCAACGAGTTGTGCGGTTTTATCACTGTTTTTAACTTTTTATACGTTAGCGGATATAACGGATACTTATAAATATATGATTTACTACATTAATCATTTTTTTGGAGAATTTTAAAAATAGATGAATTCAATTTTGTTTTTTCTCAAAACTATGCTAATGATTGTATTCTTTTAGAAAAATAATGGTTTCTTAGTTTTTAATGGATAAAATTATCGTTTATCCCCGTTTAAAAATAATAAAAATACGAAAGTAAATTTATAACTAAAATAGATTCTAAAAAAAATAACTAAAATATATTATATTTTTTAAATACGGTCAATGACTCAAGTATATCTATTTACAATTAAAATAAATAATTGTTTATAAAAAAAACAATTTAATTAGTGTAATTTTTAAAAAATCCTCTATATTTCTTAAAATTTCTTTTTTTTTTCTCTATATTTTTAAAACATTCCCTTTTTAAAAGAGAAATCACTTTTTTATGTTTCTTGAATCTCTTGATGATAAAAATTATAATGCTATTAAATAATTTTTGTATGAAGAAAAATGTAATATTAACTCTTTCTCTCTTGACGATCTCCTTCCTTAACTCTTTCTCTCTCTCTTCTCAAAATTGGAATATAAATAGAAATAAATTTTGTGAGAACAGTAAATACAAAATTAAAAAGAAATCAAAAAATTAAATCTTTGAACTTTGCTTCCAACGAAGCTCTCACCAAATTGCAAGACAAAAGGTAAGGTCAGGTAACGAATCTTCTCAACGGCAGAGAGAAGAACCAGAGATTTTCATCAATGGAGCTTCCTCCTCCTCCTCCTCCTCCACCTCTACCTCCATCTTCTTCTCCACCTGAGAGATCTAAACGTCTCCATAACTTCACTTTACCTTATCGTTGGGGTCAGCAAAGATACCTCAGGTGCGTTAAACTATCTCACCATCGATCTCCTTCTTCTTCATCTCCTTCTCCCGATCGTACAAGATCGCCTGCTCTTAATCGACTACTCATCTCCGATTCCGTTGCCGGAGATTTTGGTGCTAAGTTAAGACTCGATCTCGGCTACGATCGAAAACCTAAGGTTTCTGTTATTGGTAATGGAGGAGGAGAAGATACAAGAAACGGTGATGTTGTAGCAGCTCGACCATGGAATTTGAGAACGAGAAGAGCTGCTTGTAATGATCCAGGTGAAGAATCGACGAGAATCGTTGAGTCTTCGTTACGGAGACATGAAATTGGCGTTAAGAGAGGTAGTGAAAATGGAGATGGAGATAATTTACAGAAGAATGAGAAAGTGAAATTCTCTGTTTCTTTATTAAGAGAAGAAATCGAAGAAGATTTCTCAGCTTTAATAGGGAAAAGACCTCCTAGAAGACCTAAGAAGAGACCAAGAATAGTTCAAAAGCAATTGAATGTAAGATACTAAAATTCCCCCTTCTTTCAATTTCGTGTGTTTATAAGCTTAATCTGAATGTTATTTTCTCGGAAAATTTTCAGTCTCTTTTTCCAGGAATGTGGCTAGCAGAAGAAGTAACAGCAGACTCATATGATGTCCCTGAAGTTCTTGAAACATGAAAAAAGGTGTCGTTTTTAATCTATGGTCAATTTGTTTATCTAAAAATGTATCAAGTTTGTTTCTGTTCTTGTTCTACTTCAAATGTTTTCTCAATTTTAGTTGTAAAAAAGGGAAAAAAGTAATGTAGCAATGTGTCTTTGTTAGTCAAAAGAAACCATTGTTAACTACTTGGTTTCTTAATTTTTCTTTCTTTGTTGTAAAAGAAAACATCTTGAGATTTTTCCATTACCAAAGCTAATTGTAATCTCCAGGCAATGTGAAAAAAATCTCTAGCTGTTCTTATGTTCTTTTAATAATGAAGTTCTTTGCAGCTTCTTCTTCTTCTTCTTGCTCTTTTCCTCACTGTTTTCCTCATGAGTAACTAGTAATTAGTATTGTCTAAGGGCTATGCAAGGATCTGTTCATATGTTTTGTATTTAGCTTCAAGTTCTTGGACCATTTTTCATAGTTCAGTGTCTTGATTTCAAGAACTTGCTGAGCAACAATGCTTGTGTGTACTGTATTGACTTCACCTTAACCAATTTCCGTGACCGCCATTAACAGTAAAATCTCCTGCAGGCTTAAGTTTCTGTGTAAGGTAAACTTATTCAACTCTTGAAAATCTAATTAGATATTAATGTTTCTTTTTTTGTTTTCTCAGCTATTGTCTCTTGCAGACTAGCAGTAGTGGCACACCACATCTTTGAAGACCAATAATCTCTTCACATTATTTTATTACTAATTTCAACCTCTAATCTTGTAGACTTCAAAGATCATAATCCCTTAAACACACTTTTCCTTCATTGCTCTGATCAAATTTCATCTTTCTCCACAAGGTTAGTTTCATCACCCTGAATTTATCTCTCTAATTATGAGCATTGACTTGTTTTTCTAACTGATTTTGAAACCTCCACAGGTTGTTAATTAATCATGATCTGCACAGAGTCAAATCATCAAAGGATTTCATTTGCAGGTGATCTTGGTCAATCTGATAAACCAACACCTATAGAACAACCATCAGGTCCCATTAGAAGAGACACAACTCTTCTTGATTCATCAAACTCCGACTTCGAATTCCACATCTCAAGAAACTTTGATCCTGGAGATTCATCACCAGCAGACGAAATCTTCGCAGACGGTATGATCCTCCCTGTTCTTCCCTTTCAAGTAACCGCAGCTTCCACAACACCAAAACGTCTCTACAAATACGAACTTCCACCAATTGTATCCACACCCGCCTCTTCATCGCTTCCTCCGCCATTACCAGTACCTGAACACTCAAGAAAATACACAGAAAAGGAAACTGGAGGAAGAGGAAGCGGCGCAAACTCAGATTCAGAAGCAGAGAAATCATCAAAATCATTTTGGAGTTTCAAGAGAAGTTCAAGTTTGAACTGTGATATAAAGAAGAGTTTGATTTGTTCATTTCCACGTCTTACAAGAAGTAATTCTACAGGCTCAGTAACTAATTCAAAGAGAGCAATGCTTAGAGATATTAATAAGCATAGCTCACAACGTCATGGAGTCCCACGTCCAGGGGCAAATCCGTCTTCTTCCTCTAGTTCTTCTTCTTCTATTTGTTGCAGTTCTTATCAGTTCAGACCACAGAAACATACCGGAAAAAATGGTGACCGTGGAGGAGGAAGAGGAAGCTTTAGGATTGATCCTGTGATTGGTGGACCATCTCCTTTTGGTTTAGGGACGTTATTACGACATTCTAAAGAGAAAGAGAAGAAAATGAAGAATAAGTAAAGTTTAGGGATCAAAATTGTTAAATTCAAAACACATATGTTTTGTTGTTTGTTTTTTTCTTTGTAATTCATGAGAGTCTGGTTAGATACGTTTTTTTTATTATTCCTCAGTCCCTAAACTTCTCCAAATCTTATATCTTTGGCCAACACTTTCTCAAATTACTATTTCAACCCAATACAACAATGTTGTTGAGGTGCACTCAGCTTATTTGTTATTTGTTAATGGACACGTGTAGGGACAAGATTGCTTTAAAGATGAAACTCTTTGATTAAATCTGAGCCGTCCAGTTTTGGGTTTCACGTGTTAAAAACCGTGTCTTAACCATCACGTTAGCGAGACCGATTCGAAGCCGTCCCTTCGCTCTCTCCAATTGATTTCATGCTTCTCTTGCTTTAAACCCAAATCAAGTAAGAATCTGAGAATCGGGAGGGTCTGTAACTTTAAACACGATTCTAGAGGAAGCAAGAGTTATTTTACAAACCCTAAATTGATCGAGAATTCAAGAATGGATTTTTGGGGGGAAAAACTCTAGTTTGTGAAAGTGTAATCTGAGGTGGGTTTGCTAAGATAATCTGATCAAATGATTAAAAAAAAGATCTTTTGGAGTTAATTTTGTTCTGGGAAAATTTTTCGACTTGGTCAGCTTCTCCCGATGGTTTCATCTCTAGATTTGAGATGAATTAGTCTCTGTCTTAGTTTTGCATTCAATTTGAATGAACAGTTTTGCTTTGAATTCGTTCTTTGAATCTCTAAAATGGGTATTAATTACTCTATTTTCTTGGATTATTCTGTTGATTTTAGCTAGAAGGTCTTGAATCAAAGTATGTCGAACAAATCCCGGAATTTACTAGAAGATCTGGTTAAAGATAGCTCCTTTAAATGGTTGCTAAGGAAACGAAGTTCTTTCGATGAAGAAATTGAGGAATTAGGAAAATCTCCATCTGCTGGAACAAATTGGATACCTGAGCTTTCTCCTGTGGCCAATGTTGTTGTCCGCAGATGTTCAAAGTAAGCAAGACTCTATAGCTTTTTAGTGTTTTGATAGGTTTGATTAAGAAATAATCTCATTCTAGATGCGTTTAGTCATGTTGTAAATCCAAGAATTTGACTTAGATTCACGTTATGGATCTGTCTTTAGACTGTTTAGTATGCTTGATTATACACTATGGATGCAGAATACTCGGTGTTTCTACAACTGAGCTTTACGATAAGTTCAAACAAGAAGCATTTGAATCTCTGAAACTTCCATCATTATTTGCAAGAAACTTCTTAGAGTATTGCTGTTTCAAGGCACTTTCATTATCTGTGGGTATAACAGGTCATCTAGCTGATAAAAAGTTTCGACGTTTAACTTTTGATATGATGATTGTTTGGGAGTTTCCTGCTGCTGCTAACCAGCCTTTACTCAGTGTACACTCTTCCTTTTCTTGATTGTTTCATGTGTTCTGCTTAAATTTGAAGATCATTACTTATAAGAATCTAATCTTTGTTATGTTTGGTTATTGAATCAGGTAGATGACGATGCAACCGTAAGCTTAGAAGCTTTCTCACGCATCGCTCCAGCAGTTCCTATTATAGTTGATGTAATCATCTGTGAGAATTTGTTCCAAATGCTTACTTCATCAACGTCTGGTCGGCTTCAATTCTCTGTGTATGACAAGTATTTATACGGACTTGAAAGGTAAATTTGGCAACTTCTCTATTCAAAATCATCTCGAAACCTGACTGGAATCATTATCTAGACATTTTTTTATAAATTTTGTTGATAGATCAATCAAGAAGATGAAGACTCAATCCGAATCATCTTTGCTTTCTGGTGTAAGAACAAAAACAGAAAAGATAATGGAAGTAGAGGGGACAGTTACAACTCAACCAGTTCTTGAACATGTCGGAATATCGACATGGCCTGGTATGTGATTTCTTAGTAATTTGTTCAATATTTTTGTGAAATAAGTCAGCTAAGTTCAACACGTTTGCGAAATACAGGTCGCTTAATCTTGACGGATCATTCGCTATATTTTGAGGCTTTAAAGGTTGTATCTTATGATAAACCAAAGCGTTATGACTTATCTGAAGATCTTAAGCAAGTACTTAAACCTGAGTTAACTGGTCCTTGGGGAACTCGGCTTTTCGACAAAGCTGTTTCTTACAAATCTATATCTTTGTAAGTCTGTCTTTGTTTTTTTAACCAAATTTTAGCTGTTTACATTCATGATATTGATCAGAGTACTCAATTTTGTGTTAATTTCTTCTTTGAATGATCAATTACAGCTTTTAATGGCTCTTTTTCATAGATCAGAACCAGTAATAATGGAGTTCCCAGAGCTTAAAGGCCACAGACGCCGCGATTATTGGCTTGCTATTATACAAGAGATATTATACGTTCACAGATACATAAACAAATACAAAATCAAAGGTGTAGCAAGAGATGAAGCGCTCTCAAAAGCTGTCCTTGGAATTTTACGTTTGCAAGCTCTTCAAGAACTCAATTTATCCAATCCTATACGCTACGAGAATCTTCTCCCATTCAATCTCTGTGATCAACTTCCTGGTGGTGATCTAATTCTAGAAACACTTGCAGAAATGTCTTCTTCAAGAGAACTTGATCGAACAAATAGAACCAAAGACACAGGTTACTCTACAATTTATGCCTATATATCACCTTCTTCAGGATCTAGGATCTAGAATCTAGAATCTAGGATGTAGGATCTAGGATTTAGAATCTAGGATTTCTTGAAACTTATGTGTATATATGACCTTTTTTTACAGGGGCTTCAGATAAGGTTTTCCAGTTTGGTTATGTGTTTGGGGGATCAAGTCCAAGGAGTAGAACAAGTGGTCTAAGTAGTCTAGTAGTAGGTGAAGTAGTGGTTGGAGATGTGAATCCATTGGAGAGAGCAGTGAAAGAATCAAGAAAAAACTATGAAAAGGTTGTGCTTGCTCAAGAAACTGTTAATGGCGTCAAGATGGACGGCATGGACACCAACATAGCAGTAATGAAGGTAAAAACAAGAACATATGTTTAGGTTTTTAACGGTATTATTAACAGGAATGGCGCTTCCATTAATGGAAACCATGAATTGGCTTTTATCTTTGATGCATTATTAACATTTTAAGCTGTGATTTTTGCAGGAATTGGTGCTTCCATTAATGGAAATCATGAATTGGATCTCATCTTTGGTATTTTGGGATGATTCTATGAAGTCTTGTCTCTTCTGTTTCTTCTCTACTCTCATAATTTGCAGGTGATAACTGAAAACGATGTTTTCAGTCTTTAATTAGCTCTTTTTACTTCACAATTCTCTGAAGATTTTCTTGTTCTTGTTAATGGCGTTTTGTAGGGGATGGTTAATTTATGTGTTCGCCATTGTTTCTCTCTTCTCTGCAATCTTCATGATTCTCACAAGATGTTTCACCAGAGAAACGTTCAAAATCGAATTAAAAGTGATCGCGCCTCCACCAATGAACACTATGGAACAGTTATTAGCAGTTCAAAACGCGATTTCGCAGCTCGAACAATACATTCAAGATGGAAACGTTTGTCTACTAAAGTTTCGAGCTTTATTGTTCTCTCTTTGCCCTCAAGCTAGCCAAAAATTTGCGTTTGCGTTATTGGTCGCGGCTACGGCTACGATGATTGTTTTAGTTCCTGGACGTTACTTGCTTCTTGTGGTGTTCTTGGAGGTTTTTACGAGATATTCGCCGCCGCGTAAACCGAGTACGGACCGGTTAATGAGACGGTTAAGAGAGTGGTGGTTTAGTATACCGGCGGCTCCTGTGATCTTGAAACAGGATAAGAATGTTAAGAAGAAAAGAAAATGAGTAAAACGGTACCGTTTTTGTCAGCTAACATATACACTATTGTGTACATACATAATTTATGTACTTTTTGTTTTTATATGTATGTATGGTTGTAAAAATAAATTCATGATTTTTCTGTTTGTGTGAGTTAATTTCTAATCTAATAAATAGAGTGACTAATTTTTTTACGTTTTAAGCGAGATTTAATTAAAAATTATATTTTTGTATATATATATTAAAATAAGTAACTAATGTAACGAGTATTTTTAATTTGATCTAAGATTTTTTAAAATAGATTGCATAATATACGTGAAAGTTATACAAATTGGAAATAATTGTGAAAAAAAAGACTTTATTATTTTCAAAAACTCAAATCTAAAAATATTTGCTTTTTTACATCAATTTGGACCGTAAATACGGCTAATAGCCAAAATTACCGTAAAGTATCTCAAAGCAGTTTATTTTCTGAAAAAAATGAAAAGAAACTAATGCAGAACTACAGTAAAAATAAAATAAAAAAATTATCGTGTCAATTTGCGAAATTTATTAAACTAATTAAATTTCTAAAAAATAATATCAAAATTTTGGGGACGCAGGACTGTAACAATCGCCGGAACCCTAAAAGTCGCGAAAATCCGTTAAACCATCAAATCCAGAAGATGAAGAAGACGAGAAAGAGCTTCTCATATTTGGTGCGAAGTATAACGGATCATCAAGATTCGCGAATGGTTGATTACCGCATAGAAAACTATGATCAGAAGGTGAATTATTCATCGTCGGAAAAATCGGAAATGTAGGTAAGTAAGCACTGTAATTAATTCCAGAAGAAGACTCAAACATTGACGACGGAGGAGGTGTTAGCGATGGCAGAGGAGGAGGCAGAGGAGCAGTCACCGTCGCATACGGCAAAGACGAATTAACCTGTCCATGTTCACCGATATTCTCATCTGTTGTAATCACCGAAGACGATTCACTATCTTCACTAATCATCGGATTATTATAGAAAATCCCCTTTCCATTTCCAGATCCAGAGTAGCTTCTATGGTAATTTTGACATCGATTTCGGGTACTGTTACTAAACGAGTTTGATTTTCTCTCAATAATCGGATCAGAAACTGTTTGATTCGTGATTTTTCCAGATCCAGAATCTTCTTCGGAGCGCGACATTCCTGTGAGACTTTGAACCAGAGCCATGAAATCTTTTGGATTCGTATGTATAACTTTTGGAGAGTGTGTGTAGATAATTACCGGACGTGGTTTTGCTGTGGCGATAGCAGCGGCTGGTGACGACGACGGAGACGGTGGTTTCTTTATAATGTGAGAGTCTTTATTGATCTTCAATGGCGGATAACCACCGGAGTTTTCATTTCGTTCTCTCTTTGCATAGTGCTGACTAATTTCGTCGTTGACCATGAATTTCGTTAAAGGTTAATATATCACGATTAAAGAGATTAGGTTAATAATTAATTAATTAATTAATTATAATGATAATTAAAATAACATTAATGAGAAGGGAGAGTGGTATTTATATTAGGAATCGCCACGTGGCGAGACAATTCGGGCATCTAGTGTATTGGTTTTTTGATATAAAAGTGACACGTGTCGTATGTAGGTTGGTTCTAAGTGAGAGTTTTGCGCCACGTAAGGAGATGTATGTGTGAATTTAATTAATTTGGGATTAATTTTATTAATTAATTAATTTTAAATGTTGTATGGTTGAGCATTTTACGCCAGTAACTTCGTTAATTCCAGATTTAAGTTTTAAAGATAAAATTATTATTTTTAAATGATTCTGGTAGATAATAATAGATCAGAAAAAAATGGATCTCAGGTGATATTATAGATTATATTTTTTTATTATAAAGAAAACCTGATAGATATACGTGGATATGGAGAATAATATATAAAGTTTTTTTTTTCTTTTTTCTAACAAAAAAAATTATAGCATTTTCGAAACAAAATATAGAAACTAAGTATTCTAAAATAAATTTATTTAAATATATAATTAAACACAACCACTTTTTCCTTAAATCCACGATCAGTTGTTTGTTTCATTAATTAAAATATACTTTTTTTTCAAAAACACTTTTTCCATTTTACTAAACAAGTTCCTGTAAAAATGTTTATGTTTAATTTGTACTCCAAAAATTTGAATTTAAAGCAACTTCCGCAAAGTGATTTGTAATAAGTTAATTATTTGTAATTTTTTTGGTTAAGTAAATCATTTCAAATGATACAATTTACGGTTATAGATTTTGTTATGGTTTTAATTTACTTAGACCATCTATCATGTTCTCTCATTTAAAAATAAAAAATATCGGTTAACCAACAAAAGTAAAACTCGGGTGTGCGACACGGTTGCTGAAATTCCAAGCAACAGTACAAAGACGGAGGTGGAGAATTTATTTAATATTGAATTTATTTAATATTTTAGCTATTAAATATTTGCTAAGAATCAGTGAAATGTTATTTAATATTAAATAAATTCAAACTTTTTTATACTAAGAGAATTTTTTTATATTAAGATAACTTACAAAACTATATTTTTAGTTATTATTTTTTAATTAATTTAGTTTAATTTAAAAAATTTTATTTTTATTTTTTCATATATATTAATATTTATTAT
>KE152500.1:170772-185667 GCA_000411095.1 Aethionema arabicum | reverse complement strand
AACAATTAATTTAATTAATTTTTATTATAAAGAAATAACTAACAAAAAAAATTCGTGCAAAGCACGGGATTCGACTAGTATATATACACAGAACCGTACCGTGGTTGATGGAGGCCCTAGTCGGAAAAAAAAGTGCCCTATTTTTCTTAAAGAAAATAAACCAGAAAAATGGAACAAAGAGAAAGACATAATGCTTGAAAGAGAGAAAGAAAAGACCAACAATTTTTTGTAATTAGTTTTTATTAAAAAAAAATTAACATAATAATTTTTTTTTTAAATGGGCCCTAGGCCATTGCCTATGTGGCCTACCCTCATGTATATACATATATGTATATATATATAATATCATTGAATTAATAGTGTTCTTTCTTTATTATGAGTTTTTCTTAACACCCATTTATCCTGGATTTATGTTTTTTTTTCATATATAATTTTTATTTGTGAATGTTTACTCATATATTATTTTTACTAAATACTTGTAATCACCGAAGACGATTCACTATCTTCACTAATCATCGGATTATTATAGAAAATCTCTTTTCCATTTCCAGATCTAGATTCAGAGTAGCTTCTTAGTAACTTTGACATCGATTTCGGGTACTATTACTAAACGAGTTTGATTTTCTCTCAACAATCGGATCTGAAACTGTTTGATTCGTGATTTTTTTTATCCGGAATCTTCTTCGGCGCGCGACATTCCTGTGAGACTTTGAACCAGAGCCATGAAATCACCGAAGACGATTACATTTGTACTAAATACTTGTGATCCGGAATATTTTTCATATATAATTTTCATTTATGAATGTTTACTCATATATTATTTGTACTCAATACTTGTGTGTTATAGCATGAACATAAATTATAATTACATTTAAAAAACTTTATATCGACAAAGGTAGATATAAGAAACAATAAAAATAAACATTTTTTTATAATTTATCTTATTTTAAAAGAAAATAAACAAACTTGAGAAATTGAAAATATATTTAAATGTTTTGCTTTAAAAAATCACACTTGTACCGCTTTAATTTTTCTTGGTTTAGCCAGTTAAACCACTGTAACCAATCCATTTTTTTCTCGCAATTTACAACTTTTAACAAATAAAAAAAACTAAATTATATAATAGCTTTACCAAAATATTATTTGAACAGAAAGAGGTAATAAACATATTAGGAATATTCTTCGGTTTCCTAATTATTGCCATACTTTTCAATAATAAAATAACATGGAATTATTCATTAATATAAAACAAAAATACTTTTATCTAATTATTGATTGTAACATATTATAAATGTAAGTTTTGTTTTCTTGTGCTCATAAAGTATTACAACAACGCGGTCCAATATATATAAAGTTCCAACCATAAATAATAATATTCCCATTTGCCAATTTAATTTCTTAATTAGGGTTTTTTTTTTAATTAAAACAAAGTTATGATTCGTATTATTGGTAGACTAGTATAGCGTAGAGGATAAGTTTAGAATATATAATAATAAATTCTTGAACGTGACTAATTCCAAAATAAATAAATAAAAATAAGAAGTAAAAGAGATCCCATGTGACTATGTGATAATGTTCCTTTCACTTTAATTTGCATTAAATGAAATAATCAATAACTCATTACCACATCTAATTAAAAATTTTTCAAATTTAAAATACAGAAATTAATGGTTATATGTGCATAATACATCATATAAAATCAAATCGAAGTCGAGTTAACAAAAAAAAATCAAATCGAAGATAGTCAATATGAAATTGATATTTGTTTTATAAAATATTAGTCTACCATCTACAAAAATTGGAAAATCAATAATTCATATTACTAATGAATGTATATACAAATATAATTTTTGTAAAGAAAATTTCATAATATGCTATTCTGATAATATTTTTTAAAAATAAAATAAATATTAACAAATTTCAATGGTAAAAACAAAATTTGAATTTTTAATTATGATTAATAAAAATGGAATTAATCTCATTGATAAAGACTAAAACGATAAAATCAAAATGTACGGCTGAGATCTAATCATAACATCACACGTCTTTTAAGTCAACGGCGAAGAAGTCTGACTCTGACAGTGAAGTTTCTTCTTTAACTAGCGGCAGACACATCGAACGATCCATAATTCCCCAACCATATAATAAACGGTCAAGATCTCTTCAAAATTAAATAGATGCACATGTGGCTCAAATCAAAATTAAAACTTTGATTTATTCACATTATACACTAACTATAGTATAAGTGGAGTCCTTTCTTTAAATATAATATATTCATGTGTTGACCCAAATAAAACCATACTCAATTTTTCTTTTTGGGATATTTTATCAAAAAAAAAAAGGATATGGAAAAGTCTGGTTTTTTTTTTTTTAATTTAGGTTAATAAAAATGAAGAATTTGAGGGAAATGAAATTAGCTTTTCAGTTCCAGACAAGTAAGTTGGAGATTGAAGTTCTTGTCTGAGAAGACTCTTCATATGCTTAACTTCATTCGAGAGTCTATTTCGGATTTCCCCGGAAAATCTGCTGTTCTTTTTATTTTTTACTCGAGAAAATTAAAATAATATTTCGACCCATTATAGATCTCTGAAGTTTATTGAAGCAATCAAATGTGGGGGAAACAAATACTGAATCAACAAGCAAAAAAGTTTCTTACTTTCTCTGAGTTAAACACTTCTGATTTCTATATTTGGACCGAGAAAATCTTCTGATTTTCCCGGGAAAAAAGTCTGCTTTTTTTTGTTCTGGGTTAACTTTTTTTTTTTCTCGGGAAATAGCAACCCATGGTTTTGTGAAGAAAGGTTCGAGACTTGATTTTTTTGAAGTTATGGGTCGGAGAATAAAGAGGAAAGGTTTTATAAACAGTGAAGGTGTGAGAGAATTTGTGAATCATTTAGTTGCTGAGAGACATTCATTGTTATTACTTGTTCCATTGGTGTTAGCTTTGTGGGTAATTGAGAGATGGGTCTTCGCTTTCTCCAACTGGGTTCCTCTTGTTGTTGCTGTTTGGGCTTCTCTTCAGGTTCTTTAACTTAAAGATCACTCTTTTTTTTTCTTTCAATTTGTTAAAGTCATCTCCTTTAATGGATCAATGAATCAATTTGATATGATACTATGTAAAAATTTGGGAACTTGTATGCTTTTGTTGAGTAGATTTACATTAATAATCTTACTCTATTGCTATTCCATGGAAAAGTTACAATCTTTTGGCTCCTAAAGCTTAGTTTGTGTAATTTCTATATAAGCACATTTATAGCTGTATGCAATTACTTTAAAAAGTTTGGGTTTTTTGTGCTAAATTGGTTAAATTTCACAAGAGGTTTGATTAGGGTATGATAAAGTTTAAGTTTTGGTGTGTTTTTGATTGTGTTGAGATGTTTAAATGCAGTATGGAAGTTACCAAAGGGCATTACTTGTAGAAGATCTAAACAAGAAGTGGAAGCAAACTGTTTTCGAAGCTGCAGTGAGATAAACTTTGTTTCTCTTTAGTTTATGTTGCTTGATCTTAAGTGAAAGATTCACACTTTTGTTGTTGTTGTTGTTTCTTTCTAGTCTATAACTCCATTGGAACACTGTCAATGGGCGAACAAGTTGCTGTCTGAAATTTGGCTAAACTTCATGAACAAGAAGCTCTCTCTCAGATTTTCTTCCATGGTAGATGTGAGTTTCAATTCTTAGTTTTCATCTTTAGAATCAAAACCTCAAATTTGGTTTTGTTTTCGATAGAAATCTCTCGTGTTCTTGACCAACATTAACTTTAGATCTTCTTATCTAATCGCAGAAACGATTGAGACAACGAAGATCAAGACTAATAGTAAGCAAAATCCCTTTCTTTTTAAGGTTTAGGGTTTAAGATCACTGATCAATGTCACTAATTTGTATCGATTTTCGATAGGAAAACATACAATTGGTGGAGTTTTCTCTTGGATCTTGTCCTCCTTCACTAGGACTCAATGGAACTTGCTGGTCAATCATAGATGAACAGGTTTAATTTGATAACTTTGTTTCCTAAAAACTTTGAAAAAAGGTTTGATGAATCTTGAATCTTGATTTACATTTTGGTCTCATTTCTTGTTGCTAGAAAATCATGAGATTAGATTTCAATTGGGATACAACAGATCTAAGTATCTTATTACAAGCTAAGTTAGCCAAACCGTTTAATCGAACAGCAAGGATCGTTGTGAACAGCCTTTGCATCAAAGGAGATGTAAGTTACCTTGAAAAAAACTACTTTTTTTTGCAGATTCAAACGATCTTTTGGGGTTATTTACACTACTTATTTTTTGCAGATTCTGATCAGACCAATCCTTGAAGGGAAAGCATTGTTGTATTCCTTTGTATCGAACCCTGAAGTTCGAATCGGAGTTGCTTTTGGTGGTGGCGGCGGCCAATCTTTACCTGCAACAGAGCTTCCTGGTGTCTCCTCTTGGCTGGTTTGTTTCCTTGCTCAATACAATCCAAAAGAGACACTTTTGTTTTTCTAAGACATTATGGTATTTTAAACACTGAACTATTTTCATTTGGTGAAAAAAACTTTCGAGTATTAAAATGGTTTTTTAAACCCTGAATTTTGATAACCGGGGTTTTAAACTGAAATTAGAGTCTAAATGACCCAAATTTGAATTATATTTTTGGGTTTAATTTTGGGTTTAGAGTTTAATTTTGTGTTTATGGTTTAATTTTGATATTAAAAAAAAAGTAGTTTTTAAGTTTTAGACTTAAAAAAAAACCTCGGTTATTAAAATTCAGGGTGTAAAAAACTATTTTGATAGTTGAGGTTTTTTCCACCAAATTAAAATAGTTCGGGTTTAAAATACCAAAAAATCCTTTGTTTACCGCCAAAATACTAACAGATAAAAAAAAAACCGTTATTTTTCAGGTGAAGATCTTAACGGAAACGTTAAACAAAAAGATGGTTGAGCCACGACGCGGATGTTTCTCATTACCAGCAACTGATCTTCACAAAACAGCAGTTGGTGGAATCATATACGTCACTGTAGTTTCCGGCACCAATCTTAATCGAAACGTCTTCCGCGGAAGCCCCTCTAAGAATCAAGATGGCAGTAACAGCAGCGGTAGTAGTAGTAGTAACCGAGACAAGATCGTTCAGACATTCGTAGAAGTAGAACTTGAACAACTTTCGCGACGAACTGAATCAAGAACTGGACCAGATCCTTCTTGGGATTCAACGTTTAATATGATCTTACACGATAACACCGGAACACTAAAATTCAGTCTATATGAGATTAACCCCGGGAGTGTCAGATACGATAGTCTCGCTAGCTGCGAAATTAAGGTACTCAACGAGGATTTTTCGCATTTTCGCGGTTAAAAAATGCTTTTCTTGATATGGTTAGAATCTGATGACATTATTGTACAGATGAGATATGTAGGTGACGATTCGACGATGTTTTGGGCCGTGGGAGCTAAGAACGGTGTGATTGCGAAGCATGCCGATTTCTGCGGTCAAGAAATCGAAATGGTTGTTCCGTTTGAAGGAGTTAACTCAAGCGAGGTAAAAAGATTTCATTTTTATCCTCAAGTTTTCTCTCTTCTTTTGTAATTTTGATCTCTTTTGATTTCTTGGTTTAGTTAACGGTCCGGTTAGTTCTAAAAGAATGGCATTTCTCCGATGGCTCGCATAGTTTGAACAGCGCGACTTCAAGTTCGTTACACTCACTCGAAGGCTCGGGTAGCTTGTTATCGAAAACTGGCCGGAGAATAGTGATAACGGTTTTAGCTGGGAAGAATCTTGTTTCGAAAGATAAGAGTGGAAAATGTGATGCCTTTGTTAAGTTACAGTATGGAAAGGTAAATGATCTTTGCTTTTTAAAAAAAATGGTTCTTTTACAGAGTTTGTAACAATGGTGTTTTTGTTGTGTGTAGACTGTACAGAAGACGAAGACTGTGAACGCAGGAGAGAGTATATGGAACCAGAGATTCGAGTTTGAGGAGTTAACCGGAGAAGAGTATCTTAAAGTGAAATGTTACAGAGAGGAAATGCTTGGTACTGATAACATTGGTACAGCTACTTTAAGTCTTCAAGGAATCCGAAACAGCGAAATGCATATATGGGTTCCTCTTGAAGAAGTTAGTTCTGGAGAGTTAGAGCTTCTGATTGAAGCTGTTGAACCAGAGTATAGTGAAGTAAGTGTTGAGGAGATCGCAGACTCAGATCATGGTTCAGATCAGTTTGGTTATTGATGTTGTTTCGGTTTAATCGCAGGGGGATTCGAGTAAAGGCTTGATTGAACTGGTTCTTGTTGAAGCACGGGACCTCGTGGCTGCGGATTTACGAGGAACAAGTGATCCTTATGTTAGAGTTCAGTATGGAGACAAGAAACAGAGGACAAAGGTATGATTTCTAGATTTGGAAACAGAGGACAAGACACACTGGTTTATGTGTTTTGATGATTTTTCAGGTGATTTTTAAGACATTGTATCCAAAATGGAATCAGACAATGGAGTTCCCAGATGATGGGAGTATCTTGGAGTTACATGTTAAGGATCATAACACTTTACTTCCTACTTCAAGTATAGGTAGTTGTGTTGTAGAGTATCAACGGCTTAAACCAAACGAAACTGCTGATAAATGGATACCTTTACAAGGAGTGACACACGGCGAGATTCATGTTCGGGTCACGAGGAAGGTCACGGAGGTTACACGACGACCGAGTGGTGACATCGGGTCACCGTTTAACAAAGCTCTCTCGTTATCTAACCAAATGAAACAGGTAATGATAAAGTTTCAGAATTTGATTGATGATAGAGATCTTGAAGGACTTACAGAAGCTTTAGGAGAGCTTGAGAGTTTAGAGGATGAACAAGAAGAGTACTTAGTTCAGCTGCAAACAGAGCAAATGTTGCTTATAAACAAGATTAAGGATCTTGGTAAGGAGATACTTAACTCAACAGCGGTCCAAGCGCCGTCTCATTCGCCATCCCGGTCAGGGTCGGGGTCGGGTTCCGGGCCCTATAGCCGGAGATCACCTGCTCATATGTAGTTTGTGACCCAACAAAACCAAGCAATCATCTATGAATGTATATAGAGAGATATGTAATGTGTAAGCCATTTTTCTTCATTGTTGTTGAGTTACAACAACAAAAAGAAGTGTAATTGTTTGTAAAAACTGTTGTGATATGATTACCCAAAAGCCAATACTATTATCTTACCGTTACATTACAAAAGCCTGAATTGAATAAGCAGATTCAAAACCATAACTACTTCATGCATACATGGTGGATCAACTTGTATATGTGATCCTAAGGTATGAATCTCTACTTCTACTAGCAGTTACAAAAGGAGCTAGAATTGATAATAACCTAGGTGGAAGCAGCTGGATCAGTGGCTGTAATGGAGCTAGGCTGTATTGGAGTAGCTGCATTGTTCAAGCTTGGATCTTTCTGTTCCGTTGCAAAGGGAATAGAGACACTGGTTTGTGGAAGAGGGGCTTTTGTAGCAGTGTCCGAGACAGGTTTTGAGTGGTGATTCGAGTCGTTTGTAGCGTTGTGGAGTTGTTGTAGTCTGTAATCTGTTTCGGGCCGCCGGCAGATCTTTCGCAATGGAACGATTTCCTGCTGGGATAACGGAAAAGAATTCAATAACATGAAACCAAACCAAGCTGATGGGTAAGTCAAATAGTGAAAGGTAGAGAGAAAGATTTGATCGCCAAACCTCGGACTGGTCATGGCTGTAACGCACTAAGAACCTACAACGACAACCTCTGACATCGTGTCTTCTTCTTTGTGCATCGAGAACAATGGCGTCAAAGTAAAGAGCTTGATCTTTACCTTCCTGCAGATGTTATATACATATATGATGATCCAGAATAGTTCAGAACAGTAACAACTGAATGGTTACAGAACTAAAATTCAAACCTGGAAACAAAGTACTAGATCGCCGGCAAGAACTGCAACACATTCTGATGCTTCACATGGAAGAGACCGTTGTCTTACATGCTTCTTGACGTTAATCCATTCATCTTCTTCAACTTCAAAACCAGCAAATCGAACCTGTACTTCCTGAAATAGCCAAGAAAAGATTGTTTATAAGCAAAATGAAGAAGAGGGACAAAGAAGTAAGAAGATTTCAAATTGGAAGTACCGGATCACCAATCTCCAAGTTTCTATGAGCTAGGAAAGCTTGCACATCATACCTGCAAGCAGACAAGATACATATACATCACATCACATGAGCAAAGAAAAGTGCCATAATCTAGCCACAAATACTAAAAACCGAATACAAGGGAATCACCATGCGCCGTCTCGTGCAGATTTGGCTTCAAATTCCAAGTAAGAGTTGTCTGAGCCACTCCTCATCACACCAGGGACTATGAGAATAACAAGTACACATTTACAAAACACAAACATGCATTTGAATAGATTTGACGAATCCAATGAACCGGATTCAAGAAAGGAATTTAAAGGCACCTAAGATACCAGAAGGAGGAGTCATGGTGCCTAAATTTGCAGGCATATGTGTAGGTTTTGAAACAGCTAAAGGTTGAAGAACATTTCTCATTTGATTTGGTAGATCCACACGCGGCATGGAAGATACATTTAGCTTCCCAGGAGCTTTATTTCCCCTTGCTCTTAGAGCATATCGCCTATTTTGAAACCAGTTCCAGATCTATGATAAATTAAAAACAACACTTCATTGATTAAAGCAACTCCAACAGATTCTACCAATAAACTTAACAAATCGAGTAAGAAAAACCAGTACTTGCTTGAATTGCACAACTATTTTCCCCTTCCGCTCTGCTGATTGACTATCACAGATTCAAAAAAAAGTATCACTTAAGCGTAGTTCTTGACTAGAGAACTGAATTGCAAAAAGTAGATACCTAAATTTCTCAGCAAGATTTTCAAGAACTTGTCGAGCTGGCATTGCTGTATTATGCTCCAGCAAAATTGCTTCCATCTCCGCTACCTTATAATGCACAGGATTGATTTGATCATAACGGTTAAAACATTGGAGATTAGTTCAACAATCAAGAGAGATAACACATCTTCAAAGAATTCAACAATGACAACTTACAAACGAAAAAATTTCTTAAGAGAAGAGCACAAACGCAGAGGAATCACAACAAAAAAAGTTAGAAACTTTTTATGAATACTAAACCTATCTCACTTTAAACGCATTCTCTAGCATAGAGGATCAAAGCAAACGGCTCAAATCACATGACAGAAAACTTTCAGTAGCTCAGAATTTATAAACCCTATCATGACCTCGTAACGAGACCAAGCAGCTAAACCTATCAAACCACCCTAACTATATCATTTATCCAACACAGGAAGCTCAGAATTGAACAAACAACACCACCAATCACATTCGATTACAAATAAGGATTCAAATTCAGTAAGATTAACCTCGGATTGGATAAATCGAAACGCTGGACCACCATTACTAGGAGGTCGACCCATGGTGAGTTTATCTCTCCTTCTTCTCACTCAATGAACAAGCACGAGGATAGAAACAAAAAAAAAAAACCTGCGGCGGAGACGGGAATCGATCGGAGCTTCTCTGTTACTTCTTTTCTAATTCCCGGTGAAATCACCCAGGTCAGCAAAACCTTTAATGGGTCGTATAAAAGCCCATTTAAGGCCCAATATATTTACAAAATAATCTTATCCGTATTTGATTTTTTTTTCTTTTAGCATATCCGCCAGGTCAGCAAAACCTTTTATGGGCCGTATAAAAGCCCATATAAGCCCAGTATATTGACAAAATAATCTTATCCGTATTTAATTTAATTTTTTTTTTCTTTTAGCTTATCCGCCTGCAAAATTTTCTCAGTATCCAAACGATGGCGAAGACAGTTCCTTGAAGCTTTCTGGGAATTACAAGGAGTGGTTAATAGCTATGGTTTCATGTAAATTTACAGAAATGCCACTGAAGTGTTCTCTTCCGCTGACCTCGAGCTCTCGCTATTGTTCTTCACCTTCGTTCCGTGCATTGCTCTTCTATTCCTTGTCTGCGAAACCCTCAGGTCGCATTGTTCGGCAATTCTCTTCGCTTCGAACTAGCGAGCATAGTAAGAGGAGTGATAACAACCGGCGGTTGGATCAACGGAGTCATAAACCCTCCCCGCCTTGGATCGATAAGTGGCCTCCGTCTTCTTCCTCCTCCGGTGGGGCTGGTGATCATACAGGGAAGAAAGTTTTTGACCGCAACGGTGGAGCTAAATTAAGGTCGGCGGAGGAGGAAGCGGAAGCTAAAATTCGGTATTTGGAGCGGGATAAAGGACAGAGTGCGATTCAGAGGATTGTTCTTCGGCTACGGAACTTAGGATTAGCCTCAGACGATGAAGATGATGTGGATGATAATGAAGGAGGCGAAATTTTTGGTGGTGATGTGAAGCCAGTTACTGGGGAGGAGAGATTGGGGGATTTGTTGAAAAGAGAGTGGGTGAGACCTGATATGATGCTAGCTGAGGGAGAAGAGAGTGACGAAGAAGATGATGAGGTGTTATTGCCATGGGAGAAGAAAGAGGAAGAGCAAACCGCGGAGAGTACCCAAGGAGATGGAAGAGTGGCTCTGAAGACGAGGAGAGCTAAAGCTCCATCTCTGGCGGAGCTTACAGTTGAGGATTCTGAGCTACGGCGGCTGAGGAGAGACGGAATGTATCTGAGGGAAAGGATCAATATACCAAAAGCTGGACTTACACAGGCAGTGATGGAGAAGATTCATGACAAATGGAGGAAAGAAGAACTTGTAAGGCTCAAGTTCCACGAAGTGCTTGCTCGCGACATGAAGACGGCACATGAGATCGTTGAGGTTAGTTCACTTGCACACTTGAATATTTCCTGGTTAAGATCTCTTTGTTGTTGAACGTGAACTAAATTCTAAGTACAAAACCTGAGCTAGATTAGCTTAAGAGAGAGCTAGATTAGTTTTTTGGAAAAGACATGATCTCTATAGGGACAATAACGGAGACTGTGAAGAACCTAACTCAGTCTAGTTCTGACATAGAATGGTTATGGGGTTTTTATTGGAACAATAGCAACTTTCTGAAAGACATAAGATATCTCTTGGGAATTGTGGCTGAGTAAGCAGAATCTGAGGTCTGGAATAGGAAATTAGAGTAGATATAGCTGCACACGAATGCCAATATAACCAAGGCTTTGCTAGAAAAGCATGTCAAAATTTTAGCTTAAGACTAGTAAACTGATTGGATATGCTCTGATGGGTAGCGTCGAACCGGTGGAATGGTGATATGGAGGGCAGGAAGTGTAATGGTAGTTTATCGTGGACTTGACTATAAAGGACCTTCTGTGATGTCTAATCAAACGACCAGACCAAGAGAAACTCTTTTTGTCCCTGATGTATCCTCTGCTGGCGATGAAGCAACAAATGCAAAAGATAACCAAAATCTACCTTCGGAGATCAAAGATCCGATTGTCAAGAACCCGATTCCGGTTAAAGAAATGACGGAAGAAGAAGCTGAATTTAACAGTCTATTAGACAGCTTAGGCCCCCGTTTTCAGGAGTGGTGGGGCACTGGGGTGCTACCTGTGGATGCTGATTTACTACCTCAGACAATTCCTGGCTATAAAACACCTTATAGGCTTCTTCCAGCTGGGATGAGATCAAATTTGACCAATGCTGAAATGACAAATCTCAGAAAATTTGCTAAAGCTCTGCCTTGCCATTTTGCTCTAGGTAAGATAGTTTCTGATTCCTAAATGATTTTTTCCCGCATGATACTGTTTTGTGTGCCAAAGTTTAGTCTTGAATATGCACTTTACAGGTAGAAACAGACATCACCAAGGATTGTCAGCTGCAATACTTCAAATATGGGAGAAAAGTCTGATTGTAAAGATCGCCGTGAAGCGAGGTATCCAGAATACAAATAACAAGCTCATGGCCGATGAAATAAAGGTATCTCTTATCTTTTGTTTCGCTTGCTACATGCTAGGGAGTTGTAACTAGATAAGCGAAGTGAAACCTAGAACTCATGCATTACCTTAGTTCAGCTTTTACTGGACCCACACTCTCGAGGAGGAACTCAGTGGCCATTGCTTAGATGCAAAAGAACATAAATTTTTCACCTGGAAGGCTTACTTTTTTCAGTTATTCTTTTCTTTTTGGTATAGACATTGACAGGTGGTGTCTTGCTGCTCAGAAACAAGTATTATATTGTAATATACCGTGGGAAGGACTTTCTTCCTTTAAGTGTGGCAGCTACTTTGGCAGAAAGACAAGAGTTAACTAAACATATTCAAGATGTCGAAGAGAGAGTAAGAGCTAGAGACATAGAGGTTGCTCAGCCAGTTGGAGACAAAGCACCAGTAGAAGCTGGCACTCTTGCTGAGTTTTACGAGGCTCAAGCTCGATGGGGTAGAGAAATTACTGCGGAGGACCGAGAAAAGATGATTGAAGAAGCTTCCAGAGCTGCAAGTGCCAGAATTGTTAAACGAATTCAGCACAAACTAGACCTTGTAAGTAGACCGTAGACCCCTACTTTTCTAATTCTTAATCTGCAATCTTGATCTGTGAAATACTCAACTCCTCTGGTAATTACTATATGTACCAGGCACAATCGAAATTCCATAGAGCAGAGAAACTGTTGTCCAAAATAGAAGCTTCCATGATTCCAAATGGACCTGATTATGATCAAGAGGTCATCTCTGAGGAGGAAAGAGTTATGTTCAGGAAAATCGGGTTAAAAATGAAAGCATATTTACCCTTAGGTGAGTCTTGTTCTCTTTAGTTTAGTACTGTGGCTGTTACCTGTAGGGCTGCAATCTATGAATTGACGCTTTCTTTGCATTAACCTAACAGGTATCCGTGGTGTTTTCGATGGGGTTATCGAAAATATGCATCTTCATTGGAAGCACAGAGAACTCGTGAAGCTTATATCGAAGCAGAAGACACTTGCGTTTGTTGAGGACACAGCTCGGTTACTAGAATACGAGAGTGGTGGAGTTCTAGTGGCTATAGTTAAGGTTCCTAAAGGATTTGCACTTATTTATTACCGTGGAAAGAATTACCGGAGACCCATTAGTTTAAGACCAAGAAATCTCCTAACAAAAGCTAAAGCATTGAAACGTTCAATTGCTATGCAACGCCATGAGGTTTGTAAATTTCTCAATACACATTGCAGTTAGATCACGACTTGATTGCATCATGTTCACTGAAAATTACATTTGATGATCATTGCAGGCACTTAGTCAACATATTTCTGAACTGGAGAGAACTATAGAGCAAATGCAGACCGAACTTGTAAGTGGCCATTTAAAACCTCCGTTTGCTAACGCAAATCATGTCTGTTTTGTTCTGTTGACATCATTCTCTCTACTGTTTGTTCATACAGACTACGAAGAACCCGGCGTACAGTGAATCCGAATGGGAGAACGACGAAGACGATGACGAGGAGGAGGAGGAGAAACAAGACTCCGAGGATAATGAGAGTGATTGGGATGAAGCTGATGATCCATCACGCTAAAACGCACCGTTTTAAGGGTATTTTTGATTTCGCAACGGCTGACTGGGGTAGTGTCCACCGTGTCTAGTACAGGTAACGTTTGCTCTTGCGTTTGCGATTGCGTTTGCGGAAAGCTTAACACATACATTGTCGTATATCAGGGCAGATATTGTAGCTAATCAATCTCCAGAATCTGTCCGAGCTCTGAAACAGAACTGTTCTGTCCATTGTTGGGAGAAGAGTAGAGTGAAGAAGATTCGGAATCAGAATCAGAATCCAAACACTAAGACACCAAAGATCAGTTTAAAGTCAAAGTCATGTCGCCGAGTCCAAAACCATATGATCAAAGGTACAAGTCAACAATTCATCAGTAGCAGTAGTTTTTGTGAGAAATCATATATTGTAATATCTGAGTTTTTGTGTGTCAATTTTTACATAATAAAATCTAAATTAAAAAATACTTACATTAAAAATACAGAATAATCTTTGTTCCTTAGTTATAAACTTATACATAAAACACAAAAATACATGAACTAGTAAACTTTATCCTAATTTTAACATCATAGATAATAATCATCAGTAATGTGTTTAAATGATACAATTGAAAATTGATAGAAATTACATAAGAACAAAGTTAACTTTCACCATAAAGAGTCCATATTAAACGGTTGCTCTTGCGTTTGCGTCTGCAACTGCGTTTGCGTTTGGGATTGCTGTTGACTAGAAGTTGACCCATTTTGCAAATTGGAGAGTACTTGTTGAAGAAGAGAAGGATTGATATAAGAGTTCCTAATTTGAAAAGCTTTAAGCAACAAAGAGTTGATAGGAGATAAAGACGGTCCAAGTAAATTTGTTGTCCAAGATTGAAGATTCATGTTCATGTTTGTAGAATTGCAGTGATTATTATTGTTGTTGTTGTTTTCTGAATAAACATGATCACTTGCTTGTGAATATTGATGAATATGATGATTGTTGTAATCGATGTTTGAATTGAGATTTGGTAATTCAATATCGCCGAATTCATTAGCCATTAATGAGTTTGCATCACATGGAGATTCAAATGATTGTTGAGAAGTTTGAGGTTGTTGTTGTTCTTGTTCTTGTGTTCTTTTTGTTGCTATGTTTTTCTCAAATACTCTACATACCACCCATTCTTCCTGCATAAATCATTAAAATATTTTACATATATAATAATTATTTTAAAACTCGAATAAAAAATAGTAACTTTAAATCAATTAGATCATAAAAAACACATTTTTATGACTAATTTTTTATGTTTTATGTTATTTTGTGAAGCAAAATTAAAAATAAACGATTATTTTGTAAAAGATTATATTTATATAGAGTATTGAAGAATGATTTTATTGAAGAATTTTTTTTTTGTAAATAATATTTTTATCTTTATTTGTATTGAACGATTTATACATAAAACTTATGTATAAAAATTATAGATTGATAATATCTATAT
>KE152500.1:157070-168092 GCA_000411095.1 Aethionema arabicum | reverse complement strand
TAATTAAAATTAATATAGTTTTTATCGTTACATAATATATATATATATATATATTATAAAAATTCGTCCATCTTCTAAGGAGTGCTTAACGTATTTTACAAAAATTGTATAAAGCATACATATATAAACTTTATGAATTGTTGTGAGATAAAATATTTGTCGGCGTATATATTAATGCTCCTTTTAGTATACAATAATTATATGTATATAAATATAACGTCCATCTTATTATTATAAGATTTGCGTACATAAAACAAATTAAATAATATAATAAAATAATAGATATGGAAGTATGTGAGATTTTGTCCAACCAACTTCACCCATTTCTACCCACCAGAAATAAAACCCTAATTGTCCAATGTAATGTGAACATGCAATGATGCAATAATCATTTGATTAATTACTTCCTTTTTCGTTTTATTTTATTATTGACCGAGAATTCTAGATTTTATTTATTAAAAACCCAGGTAGTACATGATAATTAATATATTATAATTCATTAACGTGTCATTTTTGTGTTTATAAAATGTTTTATATTCAATATTTTATGATCCATTGTCCGGTGTTATAACAAATGTATTGATTTTGTGGACCCAAAATTTTTCATAAATTAATATATGGGTTTGAATTTTGTTATGTGTCTTTGTATGTATATATCAAAATCTATAAGATATATAACCTAACAAAAAATCTATAAGATAATGAGGTACACATATTTAAATAATGATAATCAAAAAACAATTTAATTAATATATCGTTGTGTAGCGATTTTAAAATTTGTAAAACAAGTATATATAATTCACTATATAGAGTATAGGTTTTAAACACATTGTATATATATAGAACTTAAATTATCAAAATATCCAAAAAAATTAATTATCATCATAAATTAAAAAAAAAAATCTGAAAAAATTTTAGGCCTCTTTCATATATTTGTATATATAGTATAAATTATAAAACATCAAAACAATTATTTCGTATACTATTTGGTAAATGCATGATTATGCAAGTTAACATAAAATATAAGAAACAACACTATACGTATATGATTTTTGCAATTTAATCATTAGACTGTATTATATATATATATAGTAAATTTAATTTAAAATTATAAATCAAGGGTTAAGAAAATAACTATGGAAGGGTGGTTAAAAATCCCACCAACCCACGGGAATGTGGGTATTATATATATACACAAACACATGAAATCAATATTTTTTTATAATTATTATCATTTAAATCTAATTAAATTTTAAATAGACAAGATTTTATTGAGACATTATTTTTTCTACACATGAAGTGTTTGGTCATATGCAATTTACCATATTGTCAATCCTACCATTTGAATTTTTTTCACATTTTACTGCCTTTCTAGAATCACACACACGCCCACATAAATATTTATATATATAGAAAAATTATATATGCTATTTATAACGATATTTATATTACGATTAATTAATATTAATGTATTTATGCAAGCAATTACATTAGGTTATCCAAACGTATATATATATATACATATAATTTATGCTTTATTTTTTTCTTACCAGATTAATTAATCCAAATAGATTTTGGTTTTTAGTGAATTTTTTTTAACTTTTTCATGTTTACTATAATATTACATTTTTTAATCGTTCATACCTTGCAATTGGTATTATACTATTTAAACTAATGTAAAACTTGACATTTAATAATTACGAGTCAAGTAAACCTAGAAATTTAACCTTATATTTAATTTATAAATCATAAAATTATATTCCACAAAATCTTGAAATTTGTCTACACATTAGATATTTTTTTTCGCTCCGTAAAACTTTGAAATTGCGCGTGTGATGTCATATTATTTTGTCACTATATATGTGGAGTAACATATTAGTTAAATATAACATACAATATAAAAAAAAATTCCAAATAACATTTTTTAATCGCATATAAAAATCACTTAAGTTTAAGTAAAAAAATTAGCTTTCTGGTTATAAAAATCATACTTAAATCTTCTTTATTTTTTCTAAACGTACCATATCTAAAACTGAAAAAATAATAATAATAATAATAAATCGCTAAATGATAAACTAAATATATCGTAGCCTTGGTGAGTCAGTGATCATTACCCGAACAATATCAATATACATATATATATATATATTTGGGCCGAGATTCTATTGGGCTTAAAGTAAGGCCCATAAAATTTTATTAACAGTAGAATCCCCAAACTCGAGGCCAGAAACAGAATTATAAAGACAAGTGAAGCCAATAGCAGCGAGAGAAAAGAGAAGAGGCAATGGGGAGGAAGAAGGGATTACCGGTGTTCGAAGAGACGGCGCCGGATGGATTTGATCCGGAGCATCCGTACAAGGATCCAGTGGCGATGGTTGAAATGAGGGAACACATCGTTCGTGAGAAGTGGATCCAAATCGAGAAGGCGAAGATCTTACGGGAGAAGGTCAAATGGTGTTACCGCGTCGAAGGTGTTAACCATTACCAGAAGTGTCGTCATCTGGTCCAGCAGTATCTTGATTCCACTCGTGGCGTCGGATGGGGAAAGGATCACCGTCCTATTTCGCTCCATGGTTAGTTTTATTGTTCGTTTGCCATTGCTGTTGAAATGATATATTCGATTTCTAGGGTTTTTTTTTCCTTAATTCACTATGGTCTTGTTAAATTGGTCCTTTTCTTAGCTCAATTAGTCTTCGACTTTGCACTTTATATTGAATTGATTTTGATGTAGATGGACTGCCATATTATTTCTTAGTCTGATATTGATTTTGCCGGTGCAGGTCCCAAGCCGGAGACTGTTGAAGCTGAATAATGTTGTGTGCCTGATTGATTTGAGGTAAGCAACTGGTTCTGGGTTATGGTCTTTGTTTCTGGAAGCATTACATTTATATATTACTTGCTAGTAAACTGATAATGGCAGTGCTTTATGGATTAGATGAGCTTAGCTTTCTGTGAAAGTTTAAGAGCCTCCATGCTTATATTTACTTGAGTATGTTGCTAGTTAATCAGAGGAGTGGCATGGCCTCTCTATGATCTAATTCTGTTAGATCACAGTCACAGCTAAGTTTCTAGTAACCATCTTCATGAATTGTTACAAAATGCACTAGAGCTAAAGCTTACAAGTTAGGATATTTCTTATCATACAATTATAATCATGTGATTGTGTTGGAGTGGCTCAGTTTTGAGGTATTTAGGAACACACTGGTGGCTAACAGTTTCCGATCTGCTAATGTCTCGTTTTGTCTTTGTCTACTTCACCATAAAGCTAATCTTAGCAATAGGTAAAAAAATCTGAGGAGTGAAACATGCTTGGAACCTACTTATTGAAAGTTCTGCAAGTGTTATATGATAAAGCATTAGAACACGAACTGTTGATGATTTTTATCGGTTCTTATTCATAGCCCTTACTTGTTTCACTTTCACAACAAGCTCAGTGATTCAATGGTTTTCTTTTTTTTTTTGTTTCAGTGATGCAGGTGACACAAAGTGGAGTCTTGAGTTACAAATTAATGACTCCCAGAACTCTTCCAACTTTGTGCAGAATTACTCTTGTTTTTAAAACCATGTCAGTTTTTGGACCGACGGATTCATGTAAGGGTTTTAATGACCTTGAGTATTGACTACACTCTACAACATCAGTCTCATTATCAAATAAGTCTCCCTTTACCTTCTTTCACTTTCATTTATTTCGTTCTGAGATATAAAAACAAAACAGACAATACAAAGCTAGGTTCAAAATCCAATGTAATTCCCCTGGAAAACAATCTGGTCTTCCATGTCTTATTCCTCAGATATAGGAACTAATCTAACTCAGTTATCGTCACCACTACCAAAGAGCTTCATTCTAGACAATGGAGTTCTCAGGTACCCTTCTACTTCAAATTTCTTTGGAGATAACTCTCTGTACTTTGCAAACTGTTCCTTAGCTTCAACGTTTTTCTCAAGCAAGCTATAAATCATACCTCGACAGAAATATGGCCTGAAATCCTCTGGATCCTCTTTTGTAAGTTCTTCGTAGCTCTTCAATGCTTCATCTACATTCTTCTGCAAAAACTGTATCTGAGCAATGATCAGTCTCACATCTCTAGCTTCCTTTGTCTTATCTTCAGCTTCAGCTACTGATAAAGCATCTTCCAGTCTCTTCAGCACCGCGTCTCCTTCCCCTGACCGGTCCATGAGCAATGCGTTCTCAAATAAAGCCTCGAACGAAAGTGGGTTTCGTTCGAGTATTTCCTCGAACACTTGGCGTGCATTTTCTGAGCGACCCATTTCTCCCAATAGTCTCGCCATTAAGAACTTCCACTCTGTCTCCTCAGGTTTTGCGGCTGCTACTCTCTCTAAGAGCTTGAGTGCTTCCTCATCTTCACCATTTTCTAGCTTTTGTTGCACCAGTGATCTCAGTTTCTCAATAGCCTCTGGAGTAGAGTCGAGAAACTCAGATAACGGTGAAGAGAGTGCTTCTTTCTCAGGCAATTTCTCTTCTTTCACTTCCTGGAGTGTTTCTTCGGTTGTAGTCACCGGAGACTCTGCTTTGACCGGTAAAGTTGACAATTTTCCGGTCATGGAAATAGCAGCACCGATAAGAATTGCCGATTTGGCGAAAGATTTGAGCTTATCAGATACAAAACCACCCAAATCATTCTGATTCGAGCAAGCCTTGATACGCACAGAAAGGAGATCACGCCGGGGAAACAGAAGTCCGGCGACCGGAGGCGCTTTAACGGAGACGAAAGTAGAAATCAACGACGAAGACGGAAGTGAAGAGGGAACTGAGAGAGACGAAAACATGACTTCAAAAGCTTCAGACTCCAAAGAATCAATGGCTAGAAAGCGAAGTGAAAATGTAACGACAAGAGTTAGATTTGCTAAATAACGTGCGCCAGCTAACGCGCACCAAGCTAACGTACGCCAAGCTAACGTGCACCAAGATAACGCGCACCAAGCTAACGTGCACCAAGATAACGCGCACCAAGCTAACGCGCGCCAAGCCTACCCGCGCCAAGCTAAAGCTGCCCAAGATTGATGATAAGTATGGGCTTAGGCCTTAGGGTGTGGGCCATTTCAATAATTGGGTCTTTAAGCCTTTTAATTTTCTGAAGCGAGATCTCAGTCTCTTTCAACTTCTTCAGAGATTCGTATCGCTAAGCAATGTGCCTTGGCCATTAACGCCGGCGACCAAATCGAGAGATTGTGTAAATCGAGACTATATTCATCGGTAAGTTCAGATTTTTCAAGTTTTGTTTTCTTCTGGGTTGGAATCTCAAGATTCGCTTTAGACTCCCGAGAAAATAAAAACAAAAAAGGATCGATTTTTTCCCGGGTAAATTTCTTGATTCCTGTAAGTTCTCTTTGGTATCACTTTTCATGAATCAGCCATCGATTTTTTAATAAATCCCATCCGAATTTCAGAAATCTCAAATCTAATCATGGAATTTTTTATCTGTGAATAGCTAAGTTTTGATAACTGAACCCTAATTTGATACAGAGGCGTAAAATTGAAATGGGGAACACTTCATCGATGCTGACTCAATACGACATCGAAGAAGTCCAGAGTCATTGCCATGATCTATGTAAGCTTTTTCTCCGTTTTAGCGTTTTCTCTTTTTTCGTGTAAAATTCTATGCTTTTTTGATCCAACTCGTAGCTCTGCATTTGCTTCAGTTGCACAACAAGAAATTCTATCTCTATATCAAAGATTTTGTCAGTTAGATCGAAATGCAAAGGGATTTATATCAGCTGATGAGTTTCTCTCTGTACCTGAATTCGCCATGAATCCACTTTCTCAGGTTTACATCAATTTCTCACCACACAATCCTCCTATTACATTAAAATTGAATCAACTTTGCTTCTTTATGAATCAACAGCGACTGCTTAAGATGGTTGATTGTCTAAACTTCAAGGATTTCGTAGCGTTCTTGTCTGCATTTAGTGCTAAAGCAAGTCCAAGACAAAAAATTCAACGTAAGCTACATCAATTTCGTGTGATTTCTTCAGTACAAGATGTTGATCAAGACTGATTTAGTTTCTCTTTCTTGTGAAGTGATCTTTAAAGTGTATGATTCTGATGGCAATGGTAAAGTCTCCTTTAATGATATAATGGAAGTTTTGCGTGACTTATCAGGATCATTCATGTCTGATCAACAAAGAGAGGTATCTAATGTTATACAATTACAAGTTACAAGATCAATCTCTGGACTTACTTATCCTTTGTGTTCTTATTATGTTCTTCACTGTTTTGATCTTATGATTCTGTGGTGTAGCAAGTACTGAGCAAAGTTCTAAGAGAAGCAGGCTACACTAATGACTCTTATTTAACTCTAGAAGATTTCATAAAGGTGTTTATTACATATATATAATCATTCAATATCTTGTAAAATTGGAAAATGTGAATCTAATATGATCTTGTAACTTCAATTTTACAGGTCTTTGGGAGTTGTGGACCAGAGATGGATGTTGAAATACCAGTGGATTAGGTCATGATGATGATGATGATCATCATCATCAAACTCATGACTTCAAATTCATCATGTATTTGTTGTCTACTTTGTTAGTGTGAAATCCTTGTTTTATTTACTGTTATTTATTGAATACACAATGTGTCAGATATTGGAATAAAACTATATATTAGAAAAGGAAAGATATTTATTTTCATTTATTATATAATACTATTTAAAGAAAAGTAACTTGACGTAACGTAACAAGAGTTGGTTCACTTACTTTGAATTTAGTGGGTGGAAGAAAAACGCCGTCGTTTCGCGTCGTATTATTCTCTTTATTTTTTTCTCTCTCTTCTCTAGCCTCACACTACTATCAACTGTTTTCGTCTCTAATCAGTCTAAATTCCTTTCTTTTATTAAAAGTTGCCTTTTAATGGCGGCGAAGCTAGGTTCATTCAGGCATGGAATACTCGAGAAACGGGAAAAGCTTCTTTCTAATGGCTTCTCTGATTTCAAATTCACTGATATTGAGTCCAACGAATTTATCCAAGACGAGAACACTGGACGGGGGCGGTTATGTTGTTGTTGCTCTTGCGGAAATCTATCCGAGAAAATATCTGGAGTGTATCAAGGTGCCAAAGATGTGGCGCGAAAGGCGTGGGATATGGGAGTGTCTGATCCGAGAAAGATCGTCTTCTCTGCTAAAATTGGTCTTGCTCTTACTATTGTAGCGGTTTTGATTTTCTTCCAGGAACCTAATCCGGATCTCAGTCGATATTCTGTTTGGGCTATTCTTACTGTCGTCGTCGTGTTCGAGTTTACAATCGGTAATCATCTTCTATCTCTCGTCTCCTGATTTCATTTCAGAACGATTTGAGATTCTCATATCTCAAATGAACTATTCGATTGGATTTTTCTTGATTTTCTGATTTTAAACCCTAGTAGGAGTAGATTCTTCTTCGACTGGAGTTGACGATTACTGTAACATTGAACTGAATCATACTTCTTAAGTCGATTTGCTTAGCAAAGTTGATTCTAGAGAAATCGTGCATTAGGCTATTTGATAACTAAAGCATCATAGGCTCCATGGATTCAAATATCTGATAGATTGCTTGAAATTGTTCATTCTGCAGGAGCAACTCTAAGCAAAGGTTTTAATAGAGCACTTGGAACGTTATCAGCTGGAGGTCTTGCTCTTGCAATGGCTGAACTTTCAACACTAACTGGTGACTGGGAAGAGCTTTTCTGCACCATTAGTATCTTCTGCATTGGTGTGTTCCCTTCTTTCTTTTACACACAGAATCATTGGTTTTCTCTCTGCTCATACAACTTTTGTGTGGTATCTGTTTCAGGGTTCATTGCTACTTTCATGAAACTATACCCTACAATGAAAGCCTATGAATACGGCTTCCGAGTATTCTTACTTACCTATTGCTACATTATGATTTCTGGATTCAGAACAGGACAATTCATAGAAGTAGCTATCTCCCGGTTTCTACTTATTGCTCTTGGTGCTGCTGTTAGTTTAGGTGTTAACATGTTTATCTATCCTATATGGGCTGGAGAAGATCTTCATAACCTTGTTGTGAAAAACTTCATGAACGTTGCAACTTCTCTTGAAGGTTAGTAAATATAGATTTAGGATTAGCTTTAGAGTCTCAAGACTGATGTTGTCATTTCTTCTTACAGGTTGTGTCAATGGCTACCTTCGTTGTGTTGAATACGAGAGAATCCCATCTAAAATCCTCATATACCAAGCCTCAGAAGATCCAGTTTACAAAGGTTACAGATCAGCAGTAGAATCTTCCAGTCAAGAAGAATCTCTGGTATCAGTGATTCCTGAATCAACACATCTGTTTCCTTCTTCCATTGACTGGTTTCTGAATTAGTTTGTTTTTCTCTGTTGTAATGCAAAGATGGGTTTTGCTATATGGGAGCCACCACATGGACCATACAAGTCTTTTAACTACCCATGGAAGAACTACGTAGAGCTCAGCGGCGCTCTCAAGCATTGTGCATTCACAGTAATGGCATTACACGGCTGCATCCTTTCAGAAATCCAGGTAACACTTTCCCTCTATCTTCCTGTTTACCACAAGATCCAAGCTTGATATGTAACAAAACTCACAGGCACCAGGAGACCGGAGACAAGTTTTCCGGCAAGAGCTTCAAAAAGTCGGTGTAGAAGGAGCTAAAATACTAAGAGAGCTAGGTCAAAAAGTAAAAAACATGGAGAAACTAGGACCAGACGATATCCTCTTCGAAGTCCACTTAGCTGCCGAAGAATTACAAAACAAAATCGACAAAAAATCTTACCTTTTAGTCAACGCTGAATGCTGGGAGATCGGAAACCGCCACAAAGATCCAGCATCACATCCTCAAGAACAAATCACACTAGAAGATTCAAATCCACGTGAGATTCACGCTCCTGAGCCACCAATCTACGCTTACAAATCCTTAAGCGAAGCTGTTCTTGAAATACCAAAGAGTTGGGACGAGAAGAACAATCGTGAGCCATTAAACCGTAGAGTCACTTTCTCGAAACAAGTCTCGTGGCCTGCTCGGATTTTAGTCGAAGACGATGAATCTCCGCCGTTGGTGGAGACAACAAAGACTTATGAGAGCGCAAGTGCGTTGTCTTTAGCAACGTTTGCGTCGCTTCTGATAGAGTTTGTTGCTAGGTTGCAAAACGTTGTTGATGCGTTTGAGGAATTAAGCGAGAAAGCGAAGTTTAAGGAACCGGAGATTGTTACGGAGGTGGATTCCGCCACAGAAAGTGTCGGAGTATGTGGAAAAATTCGCCGGTGTTTTGGTATGTAAGTTTTTTTTTTGTTTCTGCTTTGTTTAGTTTTGCATCGGCGTTTCTATGATTCGCGCGAGTTAGTTATTATGGTTAAAAAAAACTGTTTTAACTGTAAACTAATTACTGAAGTAGTAAAAAAAAATTATGAACTAAATTGTTGCAATTTTAATAAATTCAAGTAGTTTTACTATTTATGATTGTGTAATGGGAAGAAATTACAATAAATTAACACTCATTTTAGGCAATGAAAGAAAAATACATATAACAAAAACAGAAATTATTAAACCTTACCTTATTGCCAAAAAAATAACGTATATGTTAGCCCCCTTCTAACCATAGTTTTTATTAATCTTTAATTAAAATCATAATTATAATAATTAAAATGGTTAAACTGGTATTAATTAAACAAATCATTGTTCCCCAAGTGGTCACTTTTCTTGATATGTTTTTCTCCATGTTGTATATAATAAAGTTAATTTCAATTTTACTTTTATGGAATATTGTTCTTAAAATATTAAACTAGTTCTGCTCTCCTGTTGCCATCCATTAAACTATTTTGCAATAAATTTGTAAAGAAATTACTTGACTTTTAGAAAAATGAAATTACATTGAAGAGAATATTTTTTAGTGCAAGTAAAAATAGAAAACAAAATTAAGAATTGGGCTGGGGCTGTCTAGTAGAAGCAACAGGAGGTGTGTGTCGGTCTTCTGGAACATGTATCTTCTCGCCGGAATCCACCGGAACAAGCTCCAAATTTTCACAGTTGCAGATCTCGACCATGAAACCGTCAGGGTCGTTGAAGAAGAGCTGGTCAATGGCTGCGTCTTTCTCATCCCCTACTGTTCTCTTTATGTACTTCACTTTCCCCTCTTTCAGTCTCTGCTCCAACGCTTTCATGTCTTCGCACTGCGATCCATCAAATGCTCATTTTCAATTTTATCATTACAAATATCTAATATATATATATATATGGAATAAATACAAAAGAACACCAAGTGTTTTGAGATTTCACTACAAATATTGCAGTATAAATTAGACTTTAACATTTTCAATTACGCAAATCAAATTATAATATTTCAAAATTGTACCATTTAAACAACTACGACTGAGAACGTTAAATTCTTAATTTTTTTTAAAACATTTTTTAGAGGAATTATGCAAAATACACAAATTTGCCTTAATGTGTAAGTATATACCAATTATACACTTATAGATATAATGACATTTTTGCAAAATGTTTGAATTAAAGCATTTTTGAAAATCTTTATTTTTATGTATTTTGCAAAATCGTTTAAAAAATCCAAAACGATTACACAATTTTTTGAACCATTAAAATTTTATTTGTATAATTTAAAACATTAAAGTATAATTTACATCACAAAATTTGTTAATTTACATTATAATATATTGTTAGGGTTTAATTTACACCACAATATTTGTTAGAGTTTAATAAAGTGAAATCTCAAAACGTTACGGCTTTTGGTTTTTATGGTTATATTTATATTATATGATGCTGAAAGCTTATAATTACAGTATTTATTTAGGAATTTGTATATATATATGATTACATACCTGGAAAGAAATATGATTATCCATGGGGTCCAAATGCTCCGTATTAGACGGCAACTTATCTTCATCTTTAGCTTGCACTAAATGTATTCCAACGCCGTAATTAAAAAGCCACGCGCCGTCAAAGTCAAAGGACGCTGGTCTCTCTATCTCCACGAACCCTAACACCTTTGTGTAAAACTCTAGAGACTTTTTAACGTCTCTACAAAGCC
>KE152500.1:66245-105085 GCA_000411095.1 Aethionema arabicum | reverse complement strand
TAATATTGTTTAAAGTTTTTTTTTTAACTGAAAATATTTTTGTTTCTGGGTGTAATTTTAAATTTTATTGAACGTTTGGTGTAAATTGGTAAATAATGAAAATAAAAGTGGTAAATAATAACAAACTCTGGATTTTACCAAAAAAAAAAAACAAACTCTGGGATTTATTTGACTTTCCCTGAATTAATGGTAAATAACCGCACACCATTTTGGTCTTCTTATTAATTTCGCTCTGTTTTATTATCTTACTTAATTATCCTTTTTTTTTAATTACCAACGCCTACTTTACTTTCTGTTATTGTTTAATGTGATTACGCTTATTTGTATAATAACTTTGATTTGGATTATATTTTAATATTATCTCCTGTTTTTAAAATATTTTTTAAAGANATATATATATATATATATATATATATATATATATGTACAGCATGTTAATTATTTTCTGTAAATCGTATTCAGTATACGTATAACTTATGATCAAATGTAGCTTTTCAATCCAAACATAACAATTGCCCTGAATAACATAACATATTGACATCATCTATAATTTATTAAAAATATATTAATTTATTATTATTTTCTTAGATGATTTTTCTTTTGTAGTTCACTGAAAATTCTCTTGTTACAGCTTGTTCAATTGATGCCACCAAATGAAAGATCCGGTTTACTTCAATTTTAGACGGGTTTAGTATTAGAACCCTTACACAAAATTGTAGGTGAATCTGTAAACCGGTTAGTATAGTTTTGCATGGCTTTAAATGGGCCTGTGTTCTGGACCATGTAAAAGTATAAAAATTGTTTTTTTAAATGGCCTTGATTCTGGGCTTGCTCAGTTCAGATTTTTGCTTTTTTCTTAACTCAGAGGAAAGGATCTCAAAGAATAAACTACAAATTCTTGTTATATTGATCCATAATTTTCATCCAAATCCATGATTTAAATTTGTCTATAGTTAGTTTATTCAATTAAATAAAAATATGATTAGAATTAAAATTTAGGATTGATTTGTTAAGTTTGTAAATTGTTTGGTTTACAAAATTTAATAAACATTTAAAGATAATATTATATTAGTTAAAATATTATGTAAATTTATTGTAGACTATGAATATATTTTAGACTTGTAGTCATAAGAAGTGATAAAAAAAATTTAGCAAAAAAAGAAAAATATATTTTTTAACACTAAAAAATAAATATTTACAATACATTAACTGTTTTGGTTATTTTTTCAATGTGTGTATAACACAAAAATATTTGACTCGGTGAGATGGTTGTTAGTATAATTATAAGTGTGTGAGAGTATTTAATAACATATAATTTTTAAAAAGAATGATTTTAAAGAAAATCAAACGAGGAACATATAAACAAATATAATAACACCTAAAATGTAGCAAGTTATTTAACTATTACACCTGTTTTGTATCTCAAAAAGTTAACACCTATAATATGTAAATAGTATAATGGACCAGAGAAAGGGTGATATAATTACGCATTAAATTTAATATTTATTTAAACGTGATTATTTTTGTTAAATTTTCAATGTTTTATTTAAAAAGGTTCGTTCAATATTAAATGCGACTAGACAAAGCCCAGGGGAATGAGATATATAAGCGGGAAAAGAGGAAACGAGTTTAAATTTGGATAAACAGAGAGAGAGAGAGAGAGAAACAGAGAGAGAGAGAGAAAGATGGAGGACTCAGACGCGATTCTCTGCCAGATCTCCGTTTCCAAGGATATGCTTGATCAGGTTTTATTCTTCTTCTCGTTCTCTCTTGCTAGTGAGGTTTATCATCCCGTAGCTTTTGGATCTGATCGGTTTATCTTTCAAACGAAAGGTCATTAGGTCAATATGGAAATCGAGTGTAGTATTCAGATGACGCGAGAGATCGAGTCAGAAATCGTTAAGTGTTGAGAGATGGAGTCGGTTTTGGTTATCAATGAAGCGGAGCTGACTAAATCCTTCCTCGCCTCTCAATTTGAAATTAGCGGTTTCGTCTTCGTAACAGGTGACTTCATCCGTTGAATTCCTTTGTTAGTTCGATCGCCATGTCAATTTCTCGATGGATTTAGTGTTCAATTTGGTTTTTGCAGTCTTCGATTTGTGATTTGATTTGTAGCGTAAAATTGAAATACAGCCGTTTTTGAATTCGATAAATCATTTTGGTTTTGGATTTGGCATGTATTTGATTTCCTCGAAGCTGATTCAATAAAATCTCAGCAGTTATTGGAGGAAGCGATCTGTCGTTCGAAAAGTGAGTACAGCGAGCTTCTTAGGAGGATAACCGAGAAACGGTATCAATAGAGTAAACCTTATGGTCACTAGTTTGTCTGCTGGATCTTTGAATCGGGGATTAATAATCATTCGATATAGAGTGATTTTACTGTTTCTAACTTTCAATCCAGAGAAGGGTTTGTGAAGACATGCGTTGAATTCCAGTGGGAAATTTGTGTGGATGAAGACAATGAAATTAAGAGTTTATTATCAGATCAGTATCTGGAAAACGAAGTTCGAATGTTGGAGGAGAAGAAAGAATCCCTGAAGAACTCTATCTTGGCTTACATGGAAGATGATATGAGGAATTTCTCATGATGAGTTTCTGGAATCTTTGAAGGAACTATACCCTCAGCAAAACTCGAGACATCTGGATTGTAAGTATACTGCTAAGCATTTTGATCACTGATCTTATTGCTCTTTTTTTTTGTTTCAGTGAAATCCATATCTTCTCAAGATTCAAACGCATCTCAAGTTCCTGAAATTTCCAGGAAGTACCTCAAAAAATGTTAATCAAGTATAAAAGGAAAGAGCTAAGAGTCAGATATTTCTCACAAAACAAACCACAAAAGGTTAGAATACAAATATCTTACTTTATTTGTTCATACTATTGATTCACTTGTCTTTTTCTTCCAATTCTACTATATCATAACAAAACATAAAAACATCCTTTTCCATCTAAACCTTAAAATAATTGATTAATTAGCGGAGGTCCTGTGGTTAGCTACTGAACACATAACTCCAGTTAAAGTATCCTTGAATTAAACAAATGCCCAAATAGTCACCAAATAAATAACATACATGTTAACTTATGATATGAATTCATCATTTGCTTGCAATGCCCATTTATACATGGACATGATGATCGTGTTTTTTTGTTTGTTCTAATTATAGGATTTGATCACATATTTCTACTTTAGAGTGCTTTTTTTTCCTCTAGACTAATATAAGAGCAATTGTAAAATCATAGTTTTTTCTTTTGATTTGACAATGTTACATGTTAAAACAAAAATAAAAATCTTAAGTCGGTGTCTATATATTAAAGAAGAGAATAGAAAAAATACATAGATAGTGACAAATTAAGGCAGCATTGATGTAAATGAAGAGGCAAGGAGTGTCTTGTCTATGTGAACATCACGTGCAGGGTGCATCCCTTACACACTAGGCATAACCCTTGCAGCGTTGTCTACATTAAGGATATTACTTTCTCCTTATTACAATGAATAATTTATTAGATATGATGGATTCGACCGTTAACTTCATAGATCACAACATATTTAAATATATATATAAAATCACAACATATATAAATATAAAATATTGCCCCGGCCCCATGTGATTTTTTCCACTTTTCTTGGAAGATTCAGTTTTTTAGAGTATAAATTCTTGTAGTGTCAAAGATTTTTATTATAAATATATTTTAATTTTTACACTTCTGTAGATTTAAGTATCATACATATGTGATTAGGGGTCTGATTGATAAAACACACATGGTGCCAAATCGTGAATAGTAGTAATTAAATACTATCCCCTCCGTTTTTTTAACATAAAGTGTTTTAACAAAAAAAATTTGTTTCAAATTAAAAGAAGTTTTAAAATTTCGATCCATAAAAAGTGATATTTAGACAATAATATTCTTATTTTATTACGCTTTATTGTAATCATTACTTTAAAAGTAAAGTTAATTTTGTCATTTTTACTATTTTTTTAAACTGTATGTAAAAACTATAAACTTTTTATATTAAGAAACGGATGGAGTATATTACAACTATAAAATTCTATTCTTTTTTTAATCATTTTGAAACTTTATTATATATATTAATACTATTGTATGCTTCTGTGATTATAGAGGTTAAAACTTTAATAACCATATTTCGTTTGGGAGTCGTGGTTTCTTTGAGGCTTCTAAATCTCAAGGTTTTTTTTTGTTAATATGTTTTATTCTTATTTCTTTGAGAAGATTTTAATGATTGGATTTAGTTAAAACACGTTGGTAAGATAGATTAATCACCGGATGTTTAGTTTATTAAGTGGAAGAAAAAAGAAGAAAAACACATGGGTTTTCAACCTTTTGTTAGGTGATCGTACACTTTTGGTCGTTGCAATTATAATTTTTGGAATTTTAGATGAATCTTTGGTCAAACCTTTTTTTTTTCTTAATTTATCGCAAGAAAATATCAATGCAAGATTTAAAAATTAAAAATATTTATATTTTTCGAAAGAAAATAATATTTATACTAATCGGAGGGAATATGATGATTATATGAGTTGTGTTTGCGATCATCTTGGTAATCCTCTTTAACGCTAAGTTTCTACGGTTCCTTTTTTAAAAGAGAGATCACTATTTTAATTTTTAAAAAATAATGATAATAAATAAAGCGTTTAATTAAATCCTGATATATATGTTTTTGTGTTTATAGTATCGTGTGGTTCAACAAGAGAAACAAAAAAGCTTCTGAATTTATATGTTTTGCGATTTCTATAGAAAATGGCAATTTACTCATAAATGAGCTGTCCCATTTTGTAAGGAAATTTGATTTGACCCCACAAAAAACACTTAATTGTCTTGATCTACATGATGACCGCAGAATTGTAGGGGTGTTATTAATACCGAATTTATTTTAATTTGATAGTAATTATAAAAGCATTATATTGAATTTTAACTAATTTTAATGAAGTTAATATATCTATATCCCTCAGTCATTTTTTTCGAAATATATTTTTGAAAGTCAAGTTTATAGAAATTTATTCATATGCGCTCTAGTTTTATTTTAGTTCATTATTATGGTTATATAGATGTTAGATCAACCCATATTATATGCAAATTGAACGTAATATAATGTGATTTTTGTTTGATACAAACAACTTAAATATTTTAAAAAAGTTATTTATGTGTTTTTCCTATAACAAACTGTGCTTTTTTTAGTTGACTTGATAACACAATAAATTATATTTACTATATTTTAATGCTGGTTCCAACATTTTATTCAAATATTTTTCTCTTGTATATAAGTATATCCATACACACATTAATAATTAAAATAAACGATATACAGAAGAAAAAAAATTGAAAGTTATACATGTCATAATTCTGTATGTTAATACCATTTATTTCCATGCTGAAATCATATTATATATTCACTATTATATTATATCTGCTTATTACCTAATTGGGATATCTGTTTCTTCTCACTATATATATTAAATTGGTGGCATTAAACTAATATATTATATTTGCTTATTAACTTATTTCAACTATTTCCTATTTGTTCTTAATATATATTATAACCATCACATTAAACTGTTACTTAATCTAAAATATCATGATAATCTAACAAAAGTAACTCCTGTCATAAAAAGACATATTTATAACACTGAAGAGGAAAAATTAAAATTTGATAATCATGATTGACATCTCTTTTTCTTTTTTTAATAATTTAATATTCTGTTTTATTAATTGAATCTTATTAGTTGAAGGGTCCCAAATCAACTGTGGGATTACTTTCTCCTTATCTCTTATTTCTCTCACTCTATATAATGCTAATCATTTCACTTCCTCTTGGTTTAAATACTCTCCATTTAAACATCACACACAAAATCTATCACAAAAAATATTATCAAATTCTTCAACAATGAAGGGTTTGAATAAAAACAAGAACATGAAGCACATGAAGAACAAGAAGAGTTCTTCGTCTAATTCACAAAAAGGAGTTGGGGAATTTCTGAAAAAAGAAAAAGGAAGGTTTTACATTATTAGAAAATGCATTACTATGCTTCTTTGTTGGCATGAATGATTTATATATAATCATAACATATATATATACACACACAAACACACACAACTTTTGTACATCAGTTATTTGAAAATGCATCTTTAATTGTTTTTCTATGTATATGTACATGATTCTTAGATTTGAATTGAAAAAAAAAACAAGTTTTAAAAAGTCCATATAACGTGTATATATGAGCTTTATATATAATTATGTGATCTCTCCAATGGGTTTTCTTTCCATGTTTTATAACTTTTATATTGGTTTATTATTTATAGAAGATCAGATTTATTTAATAAGTTATAATATGTTAAGTTGATATAAGTCTTTAGTTTAACTTTTGCCTGTTTCAATAGTCAGTTTACTACTAATTACTTTCTAATATATATGAATATCATGAAATTATATTTGAAAAGAAATTTAATATTTTTTATTTTTTGTACTACACTCTTAAATACCATGAATGATATAAGTGGTTTCCTGTTATTTTATTTATTATTATTTTTTTATTAAAAGTGGTTTCCTTTTATTGCATCTATTAAAAGAACGTATAAAATATAACAAGTCGTGATCATAATATATATTATATATATATATTGTATTATGTGTGCACATTCTCATGATATGAATTTTGTTTGCATTTTTTTTCCTCACAATGCATTTATTTTATTGGCTTTTGGTGTTTTTGACATTAATAAATTAAATAGAAAAAAAATGACTCTAGAAAAGGAAAAGGAAAAAAAAAAGGAAAAGGACAAAGAAAATAACAAAAATGTTAATAGAGTTGGGCCTATATAAATATTATTGATGGGCTTACATCATTTAGCTCAATATTAACTACGACTATACAGCCCAACTAATCTCTTACTCTGAAGTTGGAACCCTGAACGTCGTCGTCTCTTTCTCTTCTCTTTCCTTTTTCTTCTGCTCTGTAGCGTTTTACCGTGGAAGCGCGTGGCGTCACGCTCCTCCCTGGACGTCGGGCGCAGCCTTTCACGTTTTAATCGTTTTGGACGGAAGTTCTTCAGGTAAGATTCGTTGCTTCGGCAGTTAAACTCTTGTTTCGTCTCTGTGGAGGAGATTGTTAAGTTTCTAGATCGGCGGTTGATTGTGAAATATTGAATAAGATAGATTTGTCCAGAAGTTTCCTGTTATAGCCGTGTGGAATTTCTTCAATTTGGTTCGAACTTCATGTAGTTGTTTGCTAGTAATCTATCAAAGCGCTCGTCGGATGTGAAATCTCGAGAAATCATTTGTTCAGAGTGCTTGTCCTAGATTGAATTTTTAATTCTGTATTGGTTCTTGCTTTGTGTATATTTTGGAACAGTGAAGATTTTCCCAGCTGTTAGTAGTTTTCAGTGATTACTGAAGTCAGAATGGTTGTAGAAACTCTCGATGTTTCTCACTTCGCAAATGGCGATGAGGATGAGACGAATTTCGACCGAGGGAAGAGCGAGAGTTCATGTTGCGTTTCAAAGAGAAAACATGAGAACGGTGATGTTGCGGTTACTTGTACAAGCGAAAGTCCTGTCGATGAGTTTAGGAATGGAGAAATAGATTCTGCTCCGGGTGTTTCTTCCGTAAGCTATACTGTGGCTTTCCTCTTCTGCAGTGCCATGGTTTTGGGGACTTGGGTTGTATCACTCCGTTATGTTCTATCATGTCTTTTGCAGAAGAGAGCTAGGGTTTCCAGAGAAATGACGTTTCAAGATATTTACGGTGGGGAAACATTACTGGATGAAGATGATGAGGAGGACGATATTGATTGGGAACCTATGCAAAAGTCTGTGGAAGCCGTGAGGTGGTGTTGCATTAATTGCACTATGGTGAACCCTGCTGACGTACTCCATTGTTTTGTAAGTTTTGATTTCTTTTTCTTGCTGGAGTTTTGTATATTTTCTTCTGCTCTGAAGGATTTTAGTGGGTCCTCAGTATTACCAATGTCGGCAATTGCTGGTGTCTTTTGTCGCTAGATGATTGGAACTGTTCATAATACGGTTCTTAGGATACATGATCTAAATGTGATCTCAGGTGACATGAACGCCCTTTCTGTACATTGGTTACACATCAGTAAATTTGTTTCTTTTGACGTAGATATGTGGTGAGCACAAGGAGTCTGGCATCCTGAGGCGTGGATATTTTGCATCCCCGTTTCTCAAAGATACTGGTCTCACTGAGGCCGAAGCAGTACTTGAAGAGAAACATGAAGGTAGGATTTACTTGTTCTTGTTTCTTTTGAAGTTGTCGTTTAAAACTTGCTACTTCAGTTCCACAGTATCTCTTTTCAGTTACTCTAAGCATGTTCACTTGTGTTTTAACTTGATCGTAGGAAACTCATCTTTATCCAGCTCGACAGCTGTTGGCTTTGACGAGAGAATGTTGCTACACTCAGAAGTATGATTCTGTTACTGTTAAATTTTCATGACAAATCTGTAGTGTAGCATGGACTTCTTTTGACATCAATACGATTTATTATCTCCAAAGCTTTTCTCCGTGCAAGTGTTTCAATTTTGACATGTGTTGATGACATGCATAAAAAAGTTCGAAGTGAAGGCTCATCCACATCCAGAGAGACCTGATCGTCTTCGAGCTATAGCTGCTAGTCTTGCCACAGCTGGTATATATTTGGTTTGCTGTTGTAGGCATGGTATTACACTGTTGGAGTAATTTTAGTATTCACCACCTTTGAAATTTTGCAGGTGTTTTTCCTGGAAGATGCTTGCCTATTCCTGCAAGGGAAATCACGAAACAAGAACTCCAGATGGTGAGCTGCTACTTAATTGTCTTAGAGGCATCTCTAAGTGCTAGTATTTCATTTCTTAACTTTTGTAAACAATTCGCTAACTGGCTTTTTTTTGTCATTATTGAGGTCCACACGTCAGAGCATGTTGACGCTGTTGATACGACAAGCCAACTACTCTATAGGTTTGAAATTTCATAGCATTTTGTCTCTCCACCATCTTTAATATTGTAGTTTTCAGCATGTGGAACCTTGCTTGTTTACCTAATTATAAACTCGAATAGTAATGTCTTTTGCCTAAGCTGCTTCTCATTAATCCTTTTTGTGCTCTTACTGTCTGTTCTTTTTCCCACTGACTCGCAGCTACTTCACTTCTGACACATATGCTAATGAGTATTCAGCTCGTGCTGCTAGACTTGCAGCAGGTTTATGTGCTGATCTAGCTTCAGAAATTTTCTCTGGCCGTGTTAAAAATGGCTTTGCATTGGTATGTCAAAGTTAACGATGCAACTACTCATATTTGTAATCCACCATATCAGGTTTAAAAATATTGTTTTAATTAGGTTCGACCTCCCGGGCATCATGCTGGTATCAAGCATGCTATGGGCTTTTGCCTTCACAATAACGCAGCCGTTGCTGCATTAGTTGCACAAGCAGCGGGTGCACGGAAGGTGTTGATTGTTGACTGGGTAAAGTACTATTAACTCAATGTTGGAGCTTTTATAGAAGTTGAGACTTTGTAATTCATGTTTTCTGGATTGCCTGGTTAAGCTCATATGAATGCATTATCTAATATTGCAGGATGTTCATCATGGAAATGGAACCCAAGAGATATTTGAACAGAACAAATCTGTAAGCTGCCTATACATGTCCATGTGTCGATCTTTGGAGTTTTGAATGCAATATATTATTTTTGTTAATTGGCCTGTTTTTGAACCACTGTCTAGGTATTGTACATATCCTTGCACAGACATGAGGACGGAAGCTTCTATCCCGGTACTGGAGCTGCTATTGAGGTAGCTGTGCTTTTCTGTTTTACTTTATCTCATCCGGTATTGTTGGTAGATGGTATAGCTTTATATTTCGTTCGTATTCTATCTGAGGTTTTGCGGCTAGTTTATGCGTTCACCCTATATCCAAAATTTATTAAAATTTTTGTGATATAGAGGCTGCAGTGCCGTAGTTCCTGATATGAATTCAACGGTGCAGGTTGGTTCAAATGGTGCTGAAGGTTTTTGTGTAAATGTTCCATGGAGTCGCGGTGGAGTTGGTGATAATGACTATATCTTTGCGTTTCAGCATGTAGTTCTTCCCATAGGTACAAAGTCGTTCTGCCTTCCCCTTTTTAATTTGTTTCAACTCTAGTTTATTTCATCTATTTGGTTGCCACAAACCATCTGGAACTGCTGATAAATGTAGATGACTAATATGCTTAGTAAGTGATAGATACGTTGGCGAGTCCCTTTTATCTCACTTTTAAATGAACTTCTTTTGCAGCCTCTGCATTTTGTCCTGATTTTGTCATCGTATCTGCGGGATTTGATGCTGCTAGAGGAGACCCACTAGGATGTTGTGATGTAAGCTTATCTTCCATGGATCTAAATTAGTAACTTTGAAATTACTTTTGTTTTGTTGATTCATCAGAGGGAATTCACTTCAATCTGTTTACTCTCATATCCAGGTGACTCCGCCTGGTTACGCTCAAATGACAAAGATGCTGGGTGATCTATGCGGCGGAAAAATGCTTGTTATTCTTGAAGGAGGGTACCTATTTCGCAGTTTTTGTAGTCTTTTATACGAATAGACTTCTAAAGCTATATCTTCTGTCATTATTTGCAGCTACAATCTTCGCTCCATATCTTCTTCAGCTACTGCAGTAATCAAGGTTAAATTTATATCTCAAACTTTCATATCCTTCAAATTCTGCACTGTAATCGGGACAGTGTTTAATCCATCAGCACAATTTATCAATAAAAGGTACTATTGGGTGAAAATCCGGGAAGCGACTTGCCCACTGCTACCACGACGCCTTCAAGATCTGGCCTGCAAACTGTGCTCGATGTACTCAAGATTCAAATGAACTTCTGGCCATTTCTAGCTACCACGTACTCAAATTTACTCTCACAACAGGAAACACATCTGATCGAAGACAAAAGTGAGTGATCTTAACCTCTACACTCTTCTTACATTACATCTTCTCCTAATCACAATGCTCTAAATGTTTGTAGAAAATCATATCAAAAGAAAGCTCGTCAGATTGCCCACATGGTGGAAATGGGGACGAAAGAAGCTCTTGTACAAGTTTCTCTCTGCTCGAATGAACATCAAATCAAAAAGATGTTAGAAAAAAACAACTCTTTTAATCTAATGTAAGCACCCTGAATCCCTCCCTAGCTACTCTATAACTTAACTCTGAGATTACTAGAAATCATTTTAACTGCAGATCACTGCTCCAATATCAGTCTTTACTCAATATTTCCTTACACTAGCTTTTCACAGCTTAACAATTTTCTGATCATAAGCTTTGCAGTACGAGACAAGAAAGGAACCATGGAGGTTTACTTACAAAACGATGAAATGATGGTACCCCTAAGCTACCTACGTTAACTACAAGAACCAAAAAACGTGATCCTTTATCAGGAACCGTAGCTGCAAACTAAACACATTAATACTCCTTAATACTAATCTGTTTTGTCTGAAACGTTTTGTTCACAGGAATCGCTTGAGCCAGTGACAGTCTTCAGCGTCCTTCTCCAACTCCTCTTTCATCTCACGTACACGTTGAAGTGAATCTTTAAGCTCCATTTTATCCAATGGCAGCTCTGCAAACTCTTTAAGGAACTTGTGAGCTCTTGCTGCTCCTCTTGATACTTCCTCTTCATCTTCCTCTCTCTTCTTCCTCTTCCCATTTTCCTGCAACCACACAAGATTCAATCTTTGTCAACACAATCTTGGCCTTTCAAAAAACAAAGGTAAAAGGAGTCCACACCTCTTTGATCTCATTGTTGTTTAACATAGAAGATGGAGAGAAATCTTCAAGCTCTGCAGCTTTCTCTCTCGCTAGTGCAACTACACTTTCAGGAAAGTTAGCAAATTCAGCCACATGAATCCCAAAGCTCTGATCACAAGCTCCCGGTTCAACCTTAACCAGACCAAACACAAAATCAACCACAGTTTCTGTCTTGGTGATAAATTCAACACAAATCAGACAACAATTTCAACTAACCTTATAAAGCATGGTCAGTTTACGACTTTCAGTGTCAATATGAGCACTAACATGGAAATTTGACACACCAACAGTGTTTGCAGCAACTTCGGAATCAGAATGAGCCAAAGCAGTAAGCTCATGGAAATGTGTAGCGAACAGAGTTGGTGCTTTCGTTACTTGAACCAGATGCTCACATATAGCCCAAGCTAAACCAAAACCATCATAAGTCGATGTTCCACGACCGAGTTCATCGATAATGATTAGTGACTTATCAGTAGCTCCTTTCAATATCGAAGCAGTTTCAAGCATTTCTTGCATAAACGTAGACACCCCTCGCAGCTTAACATACAAAAGAAAAAGAAGTTAAAGAGAGTTAAAAAGATAGAGAAATCAGCAGTTTTCTTTTATATACTCACTTGGCAATCACCAGCTCCTACACGAGCAAAGATACAGTCTCTAATGGAAACTGAAGCTTTATCACAAGGAACAAAGGAACCAACTTGAGCCATCAATACAATCACACCAACCTGGAAAAACCCATCACCAAAACAAGATCAAAATCATGTCTTTGAATCAGATCAAAGAAGTCAGAATCAGAAATCATCATACTTGGCGAATGTAAGTGGACTTCCCTCCCATGTTAGGTCCTGTTACTATTTGAAACCAACTCTTTCCTCTTACCTGATTTTTGCAGATCAAAGAGAAGTGAATTCAAGTCAAAAGAAGAGAAAAAGGAAACAAAAGCAAGTCTCTACAGTAAAATACTCACAAGTTTACAATCATTTGGTATAAAGTTAACCCAATCTTGAGCTTCTACACATGGATGTCTACTTCCTTCCAATACAATATCTCCAATATCCTGTAATTTATCAACAATCTCAACATTTTATTCATGAAATTGCGGGGAAAAACGCTAATCCAAGGTTGTACTAACCGAAGAAGTGATTTCAGGTCTACAATATGGAGTTGGGCAACTTGCAGCTAAATCAGCAAAACTTAACAGAACATCCATTTCAGATAGAAGCTCAGCTAACTCCTCAAACACCTGAATCATACAAAACCCAATATAACATTAACAATGTTTTTTTTTTGTAGAGAACAAGAAATCTTAGCCATTGATTAAGTTACCTGAGAGAAGCTGGTCACGGTTTGAACAACGCGATCAACAAGCTCTCTTTGACAACTTCTGTAATCTTCGACAACATTTTGGTACTGATCTCCGAGTTTCTTAAGCTTTGTATTTGTGAACTTAACTCCATCTTTACGCGTCTCCAACACCACAAACTGTGTTGTCAGTTTTTTCCTGATTTTAGGCTCTTCTTTCTTTGTGATTCTGAACACATGCCCAAATTGTGTGGTCTTGTCAAGTTTTAAAGTCTTATCCACCTGAAGATCAAGTTCCATAGCTGTCTTTTTGTGCAGATCATGAATCTGCTGCTCCAGCAACTCTTTCTGATCTTTTAAAGATGATAATGTAGTGTCGTAGCTTGCAGATATCATATATTCTCCGTTTTCTAGCTGATCAAGATCAACAGAATACTCCACCAGATCAATAAACTTTCCTAAGTGTTCTTCATCTGTTAAAGCCTCAAGCTTTTCTAAGTATCTCTTGCTAATAAGTGATGAGAATTCTCCAGTGTACTGTTGTAGAGCTGTTTTGATGAAGGGTAGCCTTATAGTTGACTGCATAAAGGAAGATGAAAATGAGACTAATACCGAAAAAATCACAGAAAATGAAGAACACAAGATACAGAAAATACCTGATAGAGTTTAATAATGTGATGTAATCCACCTTTTCGTCTCTCAAGACTCAACACAAGTCTTTCAAGATCTGAGATTCGTTTCAGATGTTGTCTTAGATCTTGTCTAATCCCAACTTCTTCAACAAAACACTGAACTAAATCCAATCTAGTCTTAATCTCATCTAAATCCACAAGAGGTTGTTTAAGCCACATATGTAACAACCTTTTACCCATTCCTGCAGTACATGTTCTGTTCATCAAACCAAACAAACTAAAATTCTTATTTGCATCAGTTTTACTTTCCATCACATTCAATGCTCTCATAGCTGCAGAATCCAATCTCATGAAGCCGCTAATATCATATCTTCGGATTGCAAAATTCCCGTAATTACTCTCATCAGATAAAAGTTCAGAAAATGAAAGTAAAGCACCTAAAGCAGGCGTTGCTAAATCAAATCCAGATATCAAATCCTTAACAGGTTCAATACTTCCTTTAACTAATCTCTTTAAATCTGAATCTAAATCTCTTCCTTTGAATTCAATCCTCTTTCTTTCTGTTATCATCACACCACACCTTTCCAAAGAATCATATAGACTTTTGCGTTCACTAGATTTACCAGATTCACCTGGTAAAATACATTCTTTAGCACCAAGAGCAATCAAAGAAGATTCTATATTAGTGAAACGACTATCATCAAGAAACTCAGTTAGACCGAGAATTCGTCTAGTGAGATCAACATAAGCCATTCCAATCACACATTTACTGTCTTGAAAGCTTGGAAAGATAGAGACAACAACTGGTGTGTCCTGCATTTCATTGTTGGCAAACAAAATATCTTCAAAGCTACCAAGATTTCCAGGAGAACCAGTTTTTATAAGTCGCCAATTCGATCCACTACCCTCGTAAAGTTCTACAGTATGATCATTTCGCTCGAGGAGAAGATCACGAACTATTGTTTCGAACATGTTTTTGCTGATGCTAACGCTTGAAAGAGCATTTGTGCCATTTCCAAGCTGACGTAGAACAGTTGTTGTGTGATAATAATTCTTTGCAATGAAAATTGCATTTTCTCCATGAGTTGTGTAATAGTCCTGCAAATACATTCATATAACGCATCAACATCAATGGCACAAGAAGATTCTTCGATAAATCAAACAAAACTTGGAAATCAGCACTCACTTTGCGATCAAAGAATCTAACAGCTCTTGAGTCCTGAAGAATAAACCAAAAACAACAAAACCCACATAAGCAGAGATTACAAAAAGCCCTAATTTTGAATCCAGTTTACAGTTTTTTACTCTTGCTTAAACCCTAATTTCAAGGTGTCTCCTTTTTTAGTAGAATCGGTGATACTTAAGGAAATTAAGGATTTCTATACAAGTTCTATATTCCCCAGAAATGGGGAATAAAAAGAAGAGACTTACAATGGGTAGGGTTTTGAAGAACGAGAGAAACCCTTGAGCCTGCTTAGCATCTTCAAAAGCGTTAAACAAAATACGATTAATATCAGATTGCAAAACCCATAAAACCTCACTGAAAGATCTTATACGACAATTTAAAAAACAATTAGGGTTTTACCCAATTTAAGCTCCGGAAGCTTGTTCTGGTCCTCGAAATTGCCTTCCATCAGCAGATAGAAAATCGAAAACCCTTCGTTTCGGTCTAATTTCTGCAACTGAAGAGCAAATTTCCTTATAAGGGACGGTTTTGGAAAGCGGAGGGGACTGGGAGTTTTCGAGGCCACTAATTATGTGCCTAATTGGCGGGAAAATGGTTTGGCGGCAATATTTTCTCAGCGGCGGCGCGTGGTTCAACGCTCTACGACTCACGCGTGTTTATTTTTAATGTTGGCTCATAAAAAAGTGGCCCATAAGGCCCATTAATAGGATTATTGAGCTGGCCTATATTTATATTTTTTTTACGGAAAAAGCCCATGAGTTATTGTCCATGATTTTCGAGTATTTTTTTCTCTTTCATTTTTTAGTATTTATGACAAAAAGAAAAAAGATTTCTTTTTTTTAGAAAATTTATTAAATAAAAATTAATTAAGAAAAGACATAAAAAATTCAAAATATCATATAGACTTAAAATTTAATTTAATTTGTTGATATAAGAAAAAAATAAAAGAAAAATGGACAAAGGGAAGTGGGAGGATATGTACTAGAAAGCACACTTTGTCTAGAGAAGATGAAGAAGATGATGATGGCTTTTGATGAGCCACAAAAGTCATATAAACCTATCTTTATGTCATTTTTAGTTCCAAATAGTCAAGTTATTTATTCCCCCACTTTTATTTATTTTTCTCTTTCGTTATATATATATATATATATGGATATTATCCTTTATTATATATTATAATTTTTCATTGATGTCATTTTCTATTTTTCACTCAATTTTTCATTTTCTTATTTGGAATTGAGAGACACAATCTTATTAATTTGATACTATATATAAGAGATAAGTTTTTAATTATTTTATCCTCTTAAAAATATAAGGAATATATAATATGTGTGTGTGTGTACATATCTAATATGGTGAATTTATTAACATGAAAAATATGGAAATTTTTGAATAAAACATTACATCATATATATTTTATATTTAAATAATTATATTTGGAAAATGTTAAAAATTGAGAAGATATTAATATCACATCATAGGGTCCCCAATTTTTTGTCATGATGTTAAATCAATAAACTTTATAGAGTACAGCCAAGCTAACCAACCCATGACATACACATACACATCAAAATATACATATATGTATGTATATGTAATATATATGTGGCTGTATGTGTGCGCTTGTGGGATTATAATTGACAAAACATAAGTTGAAGTGTCTTCTCCCACTTCGACATTGTGTGACATCAAACTTTTAATGACACTAAACTCCAATTAAAACATGGCTCATAATTATCATATCCATCTTTCATATATATATATATATAACCATTCATCACATCTCTTATATATATTTCTTGCAAGTATTAGTATATTATTTTATCTTTCTATATGATGTAGTGAGTTAAGAGAGATTAAAATAAAATTACAATGAAGATAAATCAAATTCTTTTTTAGTTAAAAAGAAAAACAAATGAATAAATGATACTTTATGAAACAACGTAGATATGCATTTTTCAAAATTAATATTTTAAAAAATATTTAATCAAAAAAATTAACCAAACTAAACGTTTTTTATTATGCTTAGCTAAATCCATTATTTTGGATAATAAAATCACAATTCAACTTAGATATATGTAGAATTGTCTTATATATATTATATAAGCTTAAAATTGCTATAATGCTTTATAATGGCCAATTAATTTTGATAGTTATTGATTATTCATTATATCTAATCACACTTTATAGATACTATGTCAACAACATATGGCATCTTATGCTAATCATAGATTTTGAAGAAAGCAAATTGGATATTTAAATATGGTTAAATATTCACTTATAAATTAATGATTTAACATGATGAATCATAACGTTACATCATTAGGAGAAAAAGGAGCATAATTTTATAACCTAATCCAAGATTTTATGATTAATTAGTAAGAATTTAGTACTAGGTTTAAGAAAAACAAAGATGAGCTTTTTATGATTAATTTATTTAAATACATAGATGTTGTAATTTATAATATATTTTTATAACTCATTATATACACAACATAAATTATTAAATTGAACCCCTTTATTTTCTAGTACGTAGCTTACAATTGAAATTTGTTTATAATCAATTATATATAATTTCTAATATATTTCACAACTAATCGAAATTTTCTTATAATTTGCATCTGATGTTAAGTATTGTTTTAAAGATAAATTATTCAAATTTCTATATTACATATTTTTGAATTAATTTATTATGCAATAGATGAGTAAAAAAAGTATTTAAATTTCTAAAAAAATAGAATTTATATATGAAATTTGGTGTTGTCAAATCTCCTTAAATTAAGCGTGAAAGTATGAGCATAGGCTATATATAATTATGTACCTCTTTATATATTCTCTATCACTAAATCTCAAATAATTAAGCTCTACATCAACTTTGGTTACTCTCCAATTAAATTTGTCTCCATGTAATTTGTTCTGTAGTAGTCAATGAAATTTTAATATCCCCTCAAAATTATATATTGATTTATTCATAACTTTATGGTAAAAAATTAACCATTTTTTCAAGAAATAACTTATATAAAATTTTTTTTTAAAAATCAAGAAAATGGAAAAAGAGGAAGAAGAACCAAGTCAAGATTTAAGTTTACTGATGAAGTAAAGTGAAGACAAACACACATAATTTTCCACAAACTCATTTCCATGAAAAGAAATAGTCCAAATGAATGGAACTCTAAAAAGACTATACATCTCTTTGCTTTATATAGAAATATTAACGGTTCATTATCAGAAAGTAAAAAACATTAAATTTTGGTGAAAAAATAAAGTTATGATATTGTACTTTGAGATTGATAATGAGTGATTGAGATTGTAACAACCAAATTTGGGAATAGCACAACATAAATACATAATATAACACATGAGAAAAGAAAAGAAACTCAAAGATTGAAATACTTTATAATAAAAAAAGATTGAAACTTTAATTATGGGTTTCACAATCAACAACTTAAAAATGATAAAATGTGTAAAAAGAACAAAACCCAAATAGTCTTTAGCAATAAAAAAAGGGATTGAAATGGTGAAATTATATGATAATTGTTATTGATGGTGTCTTGTTCATGGTCATGGGTTGAAAGCAACCTTAGAAGAAGCCAGCAAGTGTATCCATTATAGTCATGTGGTCCTCCTGCGATAATGGCAGGCCTAGAGAGAGAGTAAAGAGGAGAGAGAGAGAGTAAAGAGAGAGAGAGAGTAGAGAGAGAAAGAGGCATATTTGATTAGGTGGAGAAGGCGGCATGTAAAAATGGAAAGAAAGGATTTAAAAGGACGACCAAAATAGGAGTTGTTGTTTATTTACAAAAGAGTGACTCTTTCATCTTTGCACGCTACTTCTAATAATTTTCGACTTTTAACTTATGTTAAGAGCCAATGTGTATAATTAAAACATTTGTGTGCATATATATATAACCATGTACACAATTATTTTTTTATTTTTGTTTATGCATCGATAACTTTCGAGGCAACACTATATATATGTGTACATGTGAGGGAGGATGGGATCCAAGAAAATGTTGTATTCATTGCTATATGTTTTTATTGCATTTGTTTGTATTATAAGAATCAAACAACTAATATTAATTCTGTATAATTGGGTAACTATATGATTAATAAAAATATATTTTTTTAATATATATATATATAAGAAACTGAGTTTGAATTTTGAATGCATAGGTTTGTAATTAGATTTTTTTAAGGTAATTATAAATTTACTTTTGAAAATAAAAAGTATGTTTTTCTAGCTTTTGTTAATTAGATAAAGTAGTATTTTTCTCAAAATTTTAGTAAATGTTTTGGTATTTAAAGGGAAAATTATGAGCATTACTTTTTCATGTTATTGTAATAGTAAAAGCTTGAGTAAATAAAACTTTAAAAAATCCTTAACACACAAAATGTCTCTTTTGTATGTAATTTTTAAATTAATTTATTTTACTTGGCTAAGGAGGCCCGCTTTAACTTTTTGACGTATGAGTGTGAAACCTCTAAGAACTCATAAATATGTTATTTATTATTTTATAATTTTCAAACATAGACAAAAATAATAATTATTAAAAAAAGTAATGAAGATAAGCACGAGAGATAGAAAAAAAAAGAGGTTATCTTTTTGACGAAAGCGACTTCAAACATAAGAGAGAAGAAGCTAAAGCTTTCTTTGTCTTCTTCTTCCTCAAATTATATTGGAGCTTTTTTTCTCTCTTATTTAGGGCTTTACACTGCCACTGCCACGTGCATTTCCTCTCATTATAAATTATTAATTACTTATATGTTTTTGTAAAATATCCCAATAATAATCTCAAAATGTCATGTTAATTATCCCAATTTGGTTAAAGGTTGGATAAGTTTTTACTACCAATTTCGCATTATTGTTGATATATATAACTTTATTTTTTAATTTTGGTCGACATGATAATTTTTTAGCAAAAAATAAAATATTGTTTAATTGGATGGGTTGCAAAAACCAAATTTAGTGTGGATTACATATAAATTAATTTCTTAATAAATATATGTTTGTTATTAAATTTAACTAGGATATATTAATTGAGAAATTTGTATATAAATACAAGTAATTTATTTAAAAGAATTATACTGCATTTTATGAAATTTTAGTACTGTTGTAAGAAATGTAATAAATTTATTGATTTAGATTATTTATTATATGCGAAATTGTGCATACTTTTTGTAGTTACGTTTCTATATATTTTTGCCATATATCTAATTTATTCTCTTAAGTTTACCAAAAAGTTGTTACTTTTATTTTATGTTCATTTACATGGATTATTGTCTTATTTTTTTATATGTTTAGATAAATGTATAGATGTTGAATGTAATGATAATCCAAACACTACTTTAATAAAAGACAAACTTTCCGCTCTATCTATTTTTGTACATTTTTTTTCTTCAAATAAATGCATACACTTCATGCAATTATACTCACATGTCTTCATAATAAAAAAATATATTAATTTATATAATTGATAGTTATATATATGATGTATACAATTTTATAGTTTTGGTCTTCAAAAATTGCAGCAAAAATTTATAAACAAAACGTCAATTAATAAAATACATGCCATATTTATCAATTAAAAAAACATTTCTTTTATAAAATGAAATCTTACTATATACCGGTGGTTATCTATAACAAAAAATGTTATTTCAAAAACTAAAATTATCCAAAGTATACAATTAAGAACGAAAAAACTCATTAAAAAGATAGTAGATAACTTAAATAAAACGAACATAATATATACTATGGATATCTACAATGAAAATATTAATTAGTTTTAATTTATTATATAGTTTCTGAGAGAAGTTAAAACTCACATAAAATTTAATTGTAATTTTAATCTGTAATTAATTATAAGCCTATAAAATATTAATTAAGAACAAAAAGTGTATATATATACATAAATTTCACTTCAAAATCTTTATTCGTGCAATTTTATGTAGATTTTTTTCTTTCCGTAAAACATATAATTAAATTATATAAACTTAAAAAAAAGCAATTTGAATTAATTTCATAACTATGTATATTTATTTATATGGTCCCAAGTAAAACATGTCCTATCAAATGTGTGTGAATGATATATAGTACAGTACTTAGATAATTTGAAACTTCCATAATATATCAATATATAATAAATTTAATTTAATTTGCTATCATCAATAAAATAAATATTTATTTATTATAACTGACATGTGCATACCATGACATATATAAATTAAACTAATCTGTTGACAAAAAAAAAACTAATCTAATTTTATACTATATAAAATTTAGTTACTTATACATGTTAAAAAAAATTTTACTATAAATTCTTTCAAATTTTGTTGATATTATCAATGCAATAATCAAAATTATAAGAGAGTGACAATATTCGACTTACAAAAATCCTAAAAAAACGAATCTATTATTACACTTTTACCTCCACAAAAAACGAATATTATTTTCATATAGAACTATGATTTAGAAGAAATAAAATAAAAAAAAATAAAAAATTCCTCTTCAAAAGCACTCTCTTCCGAATAGATGTTGTTTCTCTCTCTACACCTTTCTTTCTTTTTCTCTCTCTCTAGCGTTCTCTCTCTATAGCTCTCTTTCTCTCTCTATCTCTTGTAGTTCATAGCACGTAGACTTATTTAAGTACATTGCCTCTGTGTTGTCTTTCTCAACCATTTAGTCCTTTGCTTCAATAAAGGTACTCTCTTTCTCTCTCTCTCTCTCTCCTCTCTATTAATTCTCTCTCTTCACATTTTTAGACACAAACATAGATTCTCTTCAACAAAGACATTGTACTCCTTTGACTAATAACTCAATTTATTTACCCTTAAATTTGATTTTGCAGGCTAAGGAAACACAATTAGTATCAAACCCTCTCTTTCTTTTATAGAAAAATCAATGTCTTCTTCATTTCAACAGTTTTCTCTTTAAATTTTAATCTTTCTTCCCTCTTTTTTTGTGTGTTTCAAGAACATTTCAATCAAGAGAGGTACAAGTGTCATTCTCAAATTTTTTATTTTTAGGGTTTTAAATTGTATAACTTTTGTAGTTTCAAAACCCCAAAAGTCATGAATTACAACACTTTCAATAGTACAACTACCAATTTCAATAGTACTAATAACATTGAAGACTACATCAACATGTTATTTCCTTATAATCACCACTCTTCACTCTCCTTTAACCCTTCTTCCATCATCCCAAACCATCATCATCATAATCATCTTGACCATCATCATCATCTTGACCATCATCATCATCATAATCATCTTGACCATCATCATCATCATCAACAACTCTTACAACCATCTCAATTTGAATTTGATTCTGATTTAGCCCTTTTTACTTCCCTTCTTCCACAAAACAATATTGGTCAAGAAGATGATGTTTTTCCTTTAAACAATAACTTCATTGAAGAACAAAGTCTTGATCAAGCCTCAGAAACCATAACCCACATAGAAGATTCACAAAGAATCTCAATTTCTCAAGACCCAAAAATGAAAAAGCTTAACAACAACAAGAGGAACAGAACAGACAAACATAGCAAGATAAAGACAGCTAAAGGTACAAGAGACCGTAGAATGAGACTCTCACTTGATGTAGCTACTAAGTTATTTGGCTTACAAGATATGCTTGGATTTGACAAAGCAAGCAAAACCGTTGAATGGTTACTCACACAAGCCAAACCTGAAATCATTAAGATCGCCACAAGCCTTCAGCTAAACCATGGTGAAGGAAGTGACTGCTTCACTAGTGATGATGAGTCTCAAAAACGTATGTAAACACAAACACAAAAAATTCTTTTAAGTATAAAGTTTTCATCTTTATGGTTAATTTGTAGTTTATAACTTTGTAATTTACTCAATTGGACTGACATTAGGTTCAAAGGGCACATCTTTATGTGAAATTGCATCTTTCTTGACTGAAGAACATGGAGATAATAGCATTAATACGACCGGTACTTTCCTTAACTTTCTTTATTGTTATAGAATTAGTAAAAGATTCAACTTTTATTGAAATTTTAGATCTAAATTGTATAGATAAGATCGATGGGAGATCAATAAGAGGGAAGAGAAAGAGTTTGCAACCAAGAACATCGATTTTAAAGAAGTTGTCTAAGGAAGAAAGAGCTAAAGCTAGAGAGAGAGCAAAGGACAGAACAAAGGAGAAGATGATGTTAAAGAGAAGATCACAAGTTAATGTTCTTGAACAATTTCATGATTTGAAGAACAATAAGAGTAATTTGAATTCGAATTGGAACAAGGAGATTCAAGAATCTTATTACAAGAATGATCGATTTGCAATTTGTGAAGAAATTGAGATGAATCAAGATCATCATCGTGTTTCTGATGAATCTTATGATCTAATCAATAGATTGAATTCTTCATTTTGCCATAGGAGTCAAGGAGCAGCTACTTCCATTGAGGTAAACTTATAAAGTATTTAATTAGTAATTTCATTTAATTATATATATAAATTTGTTGTTCAAAGGGTTAATTAAATTGAGAAATGTTTTAGTATTTTTTATCAAATTTTTATGAATTTTTTGGCTATTTGCAGCTGCAAAATCAGTTCATGTTAAATCAACCAAGGGATCGTATGTATAACTCTCAAAACATGTGTTGAATTTATCAGTTTTAGTGTTGATTTTGCATTTTAACAATAATTAAGTGAGAGTTGTATATATGTGAATTTTAAGTTCATATGTATGTATTAGGCTTTGTTATTAATAATTACTAAATTGTTGTGAGATAATTATTGTAAATTAATTATTCGTATTGTATTTTGTTAGTATTAATTGAATATATATATATATACATATTATTAATTTATGTTATGAGTATTGATTAACATTCAAATTTTATATGCGTTTAATTTCATCATGAAAAAATAAATTCCTTGGTGTTAGTCCATGTGTGTTATTTTCTCATATTTTTTAACTATTAATCACAAATTAAAATAAGAAAATACGATCAAAGTGAAGAAAAAAAAAAAGAATTGATTTTTAAAAGAGCAACAAAATAAAACAGTTGAGGTTTTACAAATATCACTTGAAGAATGTTTGTATACGAATATAACGTCAAATAATTTAATTTTACTTAACTATTATATTTTGGTAAATAAATTAATATTAGTCGGAACCTTAAGATTCTAATCATAATTTATTTTTTCTTTTGGTGTATATATATATATATATATATATATAATCCAAATCAATGCATAATTAAGCATCAAGGTTCATTAAGTCTAATTCAAATAAGTTATAAGATTTTAAAAATAAAAGGTAAATATTAAAATGATATAAAGCTATTTTGCTTTAACTTGAACTAAAACCAATGATAACTTCTGCTCTGATTAAACACATGTCTTGGGAGTAGTTAACTTTCTTCTTTTGTCATAATTCAAACTTTACTTAATTGGGAGAGTTTAATTAACTCAAATTTAGTCTTAAAACGATTTATTATATTCCTAAATTAGTACTAATTGGGTTAAAAAAAAAAAAAATTAGTACTAATTGTTGAAGTATAATATTCGAATTTCATACAAAATATTTTGATTAATTGACCGATTAAGTAAATAGTTGTGCTAATAATTAAGAAAGAATGTTTATACCTTCCAAATTTGAAATTCTATCACCTCTTTAATCAATTTATTATTCGCTATCAACATTATACTTTCATTAAATTCTATTGTAAAATTAGATTTTAGTTTGTTACAAAAAAAAAATGAATTTTTGGATTCATAGATATTCACAAAACTGTGTGTATATATAAGCAAATCATATTGGTCTTTTAAGTAGATTTTGATTCATACCAATTTCAATGTTAATTATATATTCTACATTTTTTAAATATATTTTACATTTCTAATCTATAAAAAAAAGTATAGATTCACAATTATTTTATTTTATCTATGGTGTGTCTCTTAGTTTTAAGTTTCTTTGTATTCTACAATTTTTCGCATCCTGATAAAACACAAGAATATAACAAAATTCAAAAAATGTTTGAAATTCTACTTGTTAATAATATGCACTACAAAAATACATATATAAGAATATTAATTTGCGGTAAACTACAAAAAATAATTATGATTATCTCTATATAAAGCATTATATATATATAGATCGAAAATAAGTATTTTACCCCTTAAATTAATGAACAATCAGTGAATTTCCAGAGCATAAGATTACATTATATATCCTCTAAAAATATATATATAAGAAGGAAAAAAAGGAATTGAAATTGGAGCATACAAGAATTAAAGGACAACAAAAAGTTGAGTTATATAAATAAAGAGGCCCCACGCCTACACTACATTTCTCAATATAATAAATATTTTTTTGGAAAATCCATAACATTAATTTTAATCAAGAACAACAATTCAAAAAACATATATAATCAATCTTCAGAATTAACATAAGTTCATTAAAAAACCAAATTTGTTAAAACAAATTATCCTTTAATAGTATAAAAAAAACCCCAAAAAATTGGAACAAATTGCAAGTTATATATATATAAAAAAGTATATTCATTTCTGTAATCAAACCTTAATTAGGGCACTAAACCGCAATTTTAACAATTATTAAACCCTAAGTAGACACAAAACTTACCAAAAATGAAAATTTATATACGGATTAAAACAAAAAAAGGACTTAAATTAATTACACCTACAGATCTAACTTACCAGAAAGAAAAAAAAAAGGAAAAAAAAACCTAGATCTGAAAAATGAGAAAAAATAAGTTTGAGTGTTATCACAAGAACAAGAAGAATCTGACCACAAGTGTACTTCTAACAAGATATATATGCATAGATTCAGACATAGATTTATAGAGAAATATGAAACTAAACTCAACTAACTTGTCTCTCTCCCTGTTTTCAAACCCTAGCTAGGTTTTAATTAAAAGCCCTAGCTTCAATTAGAGAGAGAAAGTGGTTTTGAAGGACAGATACCAACCCTAGGAGAAATAGGAGGAGAGAGAAACCAAAGAACAGTGAAGATCCGGCATCAATGGCGGAATTTTAGGGCTTCTGGTCAAATCTTTTGAACTTGATTTTATTTTTGTTATGTTTGGAGAATGAAGGACCAGCCTTGCCCCCCAGGTGGGTTTATTAGTGTTAATATAAAGCCATTTAAAAAAAAAATATAACTATAATATTTTTTTTAACTTATAACCATAAAATTTAAGTATATAAATATGGCTTCTTTTATACTCTTGTGGACTGATAAAAGTATTTTTTAAGATTAATTCCAAATCTAAAAAAAATTAATATAATAGATTGGAACTGTAATCTTTTTTTTAGTAAATAGAATTTGTAATATATAGGAATGAAAATGATTTAATTTAAGATAAAAAAAAGTATCTCAAGTTTAACTTATATAAACATTTCCGAAAAATATAAAAAAAGTTAATATATTTTTAAAATTGTTTAAACGTAATTTTTTTTAGAGATTTTATTTTTATTTTAACAGACGTCTAGATTTTTAGTGCGTGTGCTCAGCACACAAGTTTTGACGTTTGAATCAAGTTTTTTAAAAACATTTTCGAATCAAGTTACATAAATTAATTATTTTTTAAAATTATTAATCATGAAATTTTTTTAAAAGTTAATATCAATACGATTTGCGCACACACACATGCTTTTTTCAACAAATTTACATTACAAGAAAAATATGAAGTATTTGGTCACATTCTACTCATTTTTACTTGATCATTTTTACAAATAATTCACCAAAACCAAATTTAGTGAACATTTAGTGTCAATTGTATATTTTCAAACCCAAGTTTTGGTTTCGAGTTATTTATGATAAATGTCAAATATATAAAAATTAATTGAGGTTTACAATTTTTGAATAGAAATGAATTTCATTAGGACCTTGAAATGTTTTGCATCTCTAAATGGGCCTGATTATGTTACGAGGCCCATTAGGATTGTATAAATAAAAGGTTACAATTATATCGCAATGGGCCTTTAGATATCAATGGAGCTAAATGAAAATAAAGCATATTGAGTTAATGCACAAATTGAAAAATATAATTAAGAAAATAAATCTGTATATTTTTCTAAAACTAAAAAAAAAATATATGGATGAAACAAATAATAATGCATGGTAGTCTCTTCGTCTCAGTCTTTGATAATTTAGTATTCATTCAACGTAAATTTAATGATTATTTGGATATATTGTTTATAATATGATGTGAATTCTCTACTAAATAATGTATATTTTTAAGTCTATCGTATGATTATAATAGTAATATAAATATAATAACAAATAATCATTTCTGAAATTAGAAATTACATACAACCGAAATTATCCATATTTTACACTATATATATATATGTATTAAATGTACACTAATAATATATATATCTGAAAAATGAAAAATGATTCGTTGCTTAATAGACGTGCAGTATGGTCAACTTTTCTTAAAACTTAATTAGAATATTAATTGTGGATTAGTACTATAATTATAATTTATAATGAAATATATTTGACCGACGAAAAACCATGAATCGAATATAAAATATAATATAAGATTTGAATTATATGTTTCTTTTATAATCTAAAAATTTAATTTAATTTTGAGAGGGAGGCTACCTAACACTATTTATGCATATCGTGCTTCCTAACAGACTTGCAAATTATTTTGTACCAAATTATTTGAATTTTATGGTATTTGATTATTCAAAACAAATTCAACTCCCCCAATTCTGTTGAAAATGTTTATGAATTATGTGTATATATATTATCGATTTTGGGAACTCTTGGTAATCATATAGGGGTGTAATTAAATTATAATGACTTTGAAAATAATGTAAAGTAAATAAACAAAAAAAAAATGAAACAAGTGTTGATTAATAGGTTAATAAAATGCACATGGTCGTGCCGGTCAACTAAACTCAAAATAAAAACGTCCCTTAAATATAATAATTTATTCAACTTAATTAATTCAATTAGATAGCTAACCACTTACGTACGTATATGTTGATATTTATTTAATGTGAAAAAGATTGTTAGTTTGAATTTGCAGAATCAAGTGAATTCATTAATTAAATGAGATTTTGTTTTTTGTCAACTAACTAAACGATAGTATTAATTATTTTTATTAAAGTTTAATTAATAAAATTATATCACAAGAATAAAACCATTAATAATCTTTTTCCATACTAACAAATTATTTTTTCCAACCAACATATTATTTGATTTGGTAATTTTCAATATATATTTTATTTTATATATAAAAAAGGGGAAGTAATAACATATATGTAAAAGTGGGACCATGCATGACGCAAACAAATGTCAAAAAAGCAATATTAATTAACCAACGATCCAGATTAATGACCGAGTCAGCAGCAAAACTCAGTGGGGCCCATGGTTTACCAGTCACCGTCCACCTACGTGTTGTTTTGATGTTTGATAAGACAAACTAATGGGCCCCACCCAACACTAAACCGACCCGATAAGACCGGACCCTACCCGGTTGACACGTGTTTGGCAGCATGTAACTCTTCTTGCTCATAATACGCTATGAATTCATATTTACATTTTGAGATGATCAATCTCAAAATGAAACGTTAATATATAAATATTTACAATAATTAATTAATATTTCCAACACAATTATTTTATTTGTGAGAAATAATTATTGCATACTGACCAATTAATACCTAACTTTTGAGTGGGTTTATCGCATCTATTTTTTGTGCTACTCTCATATATCATTATATCAACCACTAGTGCTCTTCTCGATATACACGAACGAATTTATCTTATAATATCACAACTTTACACATATACAATTTTATTAATTAATATAATCAAATGTCAAAACTATGTATAGTATTTACTGATAATGATCAAATAGTAACGATAAATATATCTAGTTAATTATACTATTAAATCAAAAGTAACTAATTTCTTCAAATTTAATTTTTCATTATAAGAAAAAAGTACAATATGATCAACTAATATAATTGAATTACCACAGTAAAATACAAAACTTTGTAGCATCTAAAGACTACCAAAAATAAATTAAAAACAATATTACAATTCTATGGATGTGGTTAAACCCATAATTTATTTTATAACTAATTAAATAAAAACCGTCACAAAATTATAACATATAGTTTATATAAAAAAACATGAGAATTTTCAATAGAGATCGTTGATGCATGTCGCTCGCATGCTCGTTAGGTTTTACACACAAAAATAAAATAAAATAAAATTTATTTTATATTAATAAAAATCATTATCACGCATGATATCATATTCAGATATTCAATACACAACAAAATAGAAAAAAAAAATGTCAACGCAAAAAAATGTTACCGGTTCAGCCGGTAACCCAACACATCCTTCACTATATATATATAACCCCCGTACACATAAATCATTCCAATTAAAATTCAGAGTCTCAGCTTTTAACTTTACTCTCTAATTTCCGGCGAAAAATGGAGAAATCGACACCGGTAAATGTCTCCTCCGGTAACAAACGCATAAGCGTGAGCTTCCTAGTTTCTCTCATGGTTCTCTGTGCAAGACACGCAAGTCGAGTTTCAAAAAAACTTAAACCAAAGCCAAATCGGAAACAAACTTATCTCGAAGATTTCCTCGAAATCCCTAAATCTCGTAACGGATTTAGATGGAGTCCGGCTAGATCATCGCCGTTGAGAACATGTCCTAAGGAGCTATTCACGACTTTGACCAACAAAGCGAAGACGGTATTAGGTCGGAAAACTAGAGGCGGAGTTACGCCGGCGGTGAAGACGGTGGAGGAAGAAGAGGAGGAGGAGGAGGAGGAGTACGGGATTTGGCAGAGAGAGATATTAATGGGGGGTAAATGTGAGCCGTTGGATTATTCTGGTGTGATTTACTATGATTGTAGTGGGCAGCAGCTAAAAGAGGTCCCTCCAAGGTCGCCACGTGTCAGTATGTTACCCGATCGCCCGACCCGTTCTTATACCGGGTCAATTTTAAAGGAAATTTAAGTTTTTATTGATTAAGTTTGTAATATGACGTGTCATCAGGTGAGTGGTTAGGTTGAGTAGGAGTACTGTTTTTTTCTTTGCTTTTGTTGTTGGTAGATTGCATTGCATCTTTAGTGCATGTTATCGTGTAATTTGTGTATTTAATACTTTTTAGTTTTAAAAAAAATTATATAAATGCGTATGTATTTATTTATATGTAGAACACACACATACATATATATATATATATATATATATACTCGTTAGTTTACATTAATTAGACCAAATCCAATGGTTGACGTGAAGCCAATTTTTGGTATATATTGATTTTTGGTTTTGTTGACTTTGACTTGGAAAGTTAAAATCAAACACACAAAGAAGTCAACTTAATTACAAGTTTGTTTTAGCAGTTTTCTCTAAATAAAATGTTATTTAAAATTCAAAATTTTAATGGTGTATATAAATCATGGTAAACATAGTAGCGTTAAAGAGTAAATACAATGTTTATGAAGAAAATATAGAAAGAGTAGATATAATGTTATATGAAATATTTTAGATTTACGTAAAATTTAGGATCAAGATATATTTTGTAATATTTTGTAATATGGTAAAATACTAAAATTTAAATATTATTGGCATGATAATTAAATCCTGAGATGGCCATCAAAGTGAAACTCATGAGTATAAATAGTTCTGTAGCTTTTTTTTAAACACAGAAATTAGTTTTGTAGCTTATGAAAAGGTTAATAATTATACTTTGACTTTTTCAAACTTTCACATGACTAATTTAAAATCCTATAAATAGATTTCCTATTATTGTCGGAAATAAACAAAGGAAGATTCTCTTTATTTTTTCATCAATCAATTAATAATTATAGCATTTACATGATATTAAAATTATATAACATATACTCTCTTGAAGTTAATTAAAATAATTGTATAACATTATCAAAAAGGTATTAATCAAGGATTACACAAAGAAAAAGTAACAAAATTGCAAACAAAATAAAATATTACATTTCATTTGACAAACACGCAAAATCTTATTGTACATAAAACATACCATAGTATATAACTTTTATATATTATAATTAAACCGGTTAATCCTCTATTGAATCAGATTAAACCGAACCGGTTTCAACTCACGCACCAGGCGCCGCATCTTTAGCTTTACCATGGAAGTAGCCACCGTATTCTTTAGCGTAATCTTTGACATGAGACGCCGTGTCATAGATCCGATTCCGAGCATAATCCATTTGATCCGACCCAACTGGATGCATTCCACGAAAATATCGATACATCCAATACACAATCGCCACCGTTCCGACAACAAATCCAGCAACAGACAAAAAACCAGCAACAGCGACAAAAACCGGAACCCAAACCGGGCTTGAGATGAGAATCAACGGTAGAAAAACAATGAAACCGATGATAGAAGCGGTAACAGTAACACCGGAGAGAAAAAGGAGGGCCCCACCGGAGATAAACAGAGCAAGGAAACCAAAGAGCTGTGATGAGGTTGGTCCATGAGATCTGAGATGACGAAAGAAAGATGTGATTGGACGGTTATCGTCGCCGGTGGAATTATCATAAATGGGCCTATATTGGGCCTCGCCGGAGGAGATTCTTTCCGCCATTGTTAGAGAGAGAGAGAGAGAGATGGGATGTGTTTATGTTAGAGAGAAAGTGTTAAGACAAATGGAGAACAAGTTTTGATTTTTACCTTTGTGGTCAGGTGGCATTCATGCAAAAGATGCAAACACGTGGAGATTGGTCTTGGTTTTTAACCTCTAAATCAGCATTTCCGGTTTAAAGTCAATTTCCGGTTTATGTAAGAACCGTACCTTTGAAGTTACAAGAAGAGATTACAAGTGAAAGTGAAATCAGAAGTAGCCAACGCCTCTAAGCTCAGAAGAACTTGGTTGCTGCATGTTACCGTCTTTTCCTAGGAACACAACTCGGCCTGTAAGGAGGAAAAACAGAGATCAAGATCTGGTTTTTTTACAATCAAGAAAAATGTGAAATTTGAAGGAACAAATTGGGTTTCTTGGGGTTGAGTGAATGTACCGTTTCTACGAATTGCAACCTCTCTTATACGTCGAACTAAACCAGTCACTGGATCAGTGAAAATCTTGGTCTCTAGATTACCTTCCAAGTAAACTATGGTGCTGTATTGTGAACATGATCATACCAGAATTAGTATCAAGAAAACGAAATCAGACACTAACATATCAGCAAGTTAACGGTTGATTCTAGACCTGAATTCTCAGTTAGTGAAAGAACGGTTCCCTATTTCTTTGACATGAAATTCTACACTATAAGGTCATAAACTAGCATTAACTTGGGGAGAAACCATAAGCTAAGCTAAGCTAACCTAACCTAACCTAACCATTGAGCTGAAACAAGTAAGGTGATGTTGAAGAACTAACCCTGGTTCAACGCTTTTCAAGACAAGATCTGCTAAACGTTCAGGGTAGACAGAGACTCGGTGCCATTGAACTTCAGATCGATTTGCATACTCTCTTGGATCTTCATTCATTAATGGTCTCCTGTTGTTCCTGATCCCACCAGTTCCTACAGAGAAGAGCGTGACTGTTCTACCACTTTTCAGCTTCTTTTGTAGAGGCACTTGACCTACTTGACCAACTATTATTGCCTGAAATTCGCGGGAAGGTGTTGGAAAATTCAGTGATAAACATAGCTTGAAGGGATCAGTGAAATTCAGAAAATGATTATAATGGATCATATTTAGTATAAACGAAACAAATTGCCATGATCTCCTGCATGACGGATACTAGAAACGATATCCAATGGAGAATCCTAGAAATCATATGTATCAATGATACACAGAAAATGACTAAAAGGGATCCTACTCAAAACAAAAAACGAAGCATGATTGAATTGATCTTCAATACAAAACGATACTGAAAAACGAATTCCAACGGATTTGAGCAATAGAACCCTAGAAATCACATGTATCAATTTGAGCTAGAACAGATTTTGAAGGGGGTAGGAAATGCACCTTGTAAATGCCAGAATCAAGGCCATTCTCGAGTGGACGCTCTTCCATCATGCGTTCGTCTCCAGAAACTCCAGATATTCGATCCGAAGCCTTTGATTCAAGGGGCGATTCTATGTCCGAGTTGGGCAATAACTCTTCCAAATCAAAGTCTTCACGCGAGGAGAAGTTGTTGGTGCAGAAGGACATGGAAGCTTGAGAAAATCTAGAGCTCGAAAGAAGAGATCTATAGAGTCTCCTCGAAATCGTAGCCATTGAATTCGCCATTTCACGAAATTTCCAATCTCAGACGAAACTCTAAACGATGAGCTCAGAATTCTGATTTCTGGGTTTAAAGCCTTAAACCCTAAAGCAAATGCCTAAAATTAAATGGGAACATTTCGGGGCAAAGTCCCTAAACCACTCCAAATCTAATTTATTTACCAAAACTTTCTCAAATTACTATTTCAACCCAAAATTCAAAATACTTTTACTCTCGTTTCAAGTATAACCCCTTTTATTATTACATTTTTCAATTTTACCCATAACATTGAAAATCATTTGGAAAACCCAAGAAAACAAAAAAAAGGTGTGGAAAGTAGATTAGTGTCTTTTACACACTAATAATCACTTAAAAAAGCTGGGAAAAATTAATTAAAATTGTTTGTAAGTTATATAACATACACATTATATTATTTTAAATTCAGAAAAAATAAACAAAATCTAGTAAAAACTGATATTTCTCAACAACTTCAAGTCATGCTTCTTTGAAAAATTCTCTTTCAGAATAAACCAAAATTAAATTAATAAAGAAATACCAAGTCAAAAATGCATAGTCACTATAATCCCTCAAGTCATGGACACGACGAAAACAAAATCTAACAGACTTTGAAGTCTCACTCTTTTTAAACTCAAACCCTTGAGAGCATTCACAAGCCAAAACCCCAAAAACAAAAACACCTACTTTTAATATCTTCCAAAAAACTCCCCTTAATTTTCAAAAGTAACAAATCCACCCCTTTTTCAATCCAAATCAACACAACAAAATGAGTTCATCGAAAATGATCATCACTATTGTGAATATTATTGTATTATTCACTCTTTTTTCATGTGTTTCAAGCACTGAATTTGAAGTAGGAGGTGAAGATGGTTGGATTGTACCAAACTCTAGAAATCATGCAGATATGTTTAACCAATGGGCTTCCAAGAACCGGTTTAAAATCGGTGATTCTATTCGTAAGTTCTTTTTAATCCGGTTTAAAACTTCTTATAAAACAATTCTTTTACTTTTAATTTTTAAATATTTTTTTATTTTTTTGGTGATGAAGATTTCAAGTACAAGAAAGACTCAGTGTTAGTGGTATCAAAAGAAGAGTACAAGAATTGTAAACCGATTAAACCGGAACTCTATTCAAATAGTGGAGATACAGTTTTTAAATTAGACCGGTCCGGTTTGTATTATTTCATCAGTGGTGCTTCAGGTCACTGTGAAAAAGGTCAAAAAATGATCTTAAAAGTAATGGAGATTGAATCTCCACCGGAATCTGAATCGGAATATTCTTCTCCTCCTCCTTCTACATCTCTCTCGGCTTCAACTCCCATTCATAAGAAGAGCAATGCCTTCAAATCTGCAGTCCGGTTTAGTACCTCCGGTTTTGTTGTTTTTGTGACTCTTGTTGTTTCAGTTTTTAGTTTAGCTTAATTCCGGTTTAGATGCAGAATTTAGTCCGGTTTAGTATTTGTTTTTTATTGTCTCTTTAGGTTTTCGTCCATCGTTAGATTCGAAATAAATTTCATTAACAAAAATATAAACTCTTTTGGTTTTGTTATTAGATCTTGTTTCCGGTTTGATCGGTTTACTCATCGGTTTCTATCAATCCACATGCATTTTGGCTTTTCCTTCAACAATTTCCATAAAAAGGATTAAATTACTACCATTAGTTTAAGGAGAAATGACTAAAAATAAAATCTCTAATTAAAGTCAATTAAATTAATAACGTCAATTATTTTGAATTTGTAAAATGTTATTAAATAAAAAGGTTATAGACAAAATTTAAGATATAAAACTAATTTGATGGTGTAAATTATTAAATTTTCTAAAATGTACTTATATTACCTGTTATATTTATTTCAAATAACCTTTTAACTATATCATATTTTATTTTTGTGCCGGAATACTGGTAACCATATATAATTTTTTTGGCTAACTTAACCATATATAATTTATAACATTTGAATGTCTAAATTACTAGTAATATTCTTATAGTAATAATACAAAGAAAAAAGGTGTCAAAAGAGAGGGCAAAATCGTAATTTAACAAATTTAGACCAAGAACACTCAACTCAAGCTTCTTTAGGTGTGGGTTTGCCATAAGGATTATAAGGACTGAAGCCATTGCGAGCTTGATTCCTCGACTTCCTTACCTTTCCAGCTCCACTTTCTATGTTCAGGTTCACTTTCGGAGGTGAAGAGAAGCAAAACGACGCCGCAACAGCCTGTGTGTATTCATCAATGTCAGAAACGTTCAAATCAAATATCTTCACAATCTTTGCAAAACACATGAACTAGTCCCAAGAAAATCATTATTACCTGAAGATCGAGTCTGTGGACGTTAAAGATGTCTTTTAAAGAATGAGAATTATATGCTGAGATGTAAGCCCGATATGCGTCTTTGGCTAACCGGTTTAGACTATAGTCATTGGCTACATATTTCTCCTGCGTTTTTGGAACAAAACAAGAAAGTTAATATCAAGAATCCAATATCAGCTGAATACGGTATTTTAAACCCTGAACTATTTCAGTTTCGTTAAAAAAAACCGGATTTAAAAGTTTAAAATTTAAAAAACCATTTTGATTGCTGAAGTTTGTTTTCACTAAACAGAGAAAGTTCAGGGTCTAAAATACCATAATACTGTATCAGTTCTTAGTAAAGATGTAAGAAAACAGACTAAATCAGAAGAATTACCAGTGCAGATTGTACATTCAAGAGCTTCTTCTCATTAAACTCAAGCTCTTTAACAGGTACTTTTGCAGCCTAAACGTTATATTACACATCAATTACCGACAATTTTGAAAAGTTTGAGCAAAATTGAAGAGGATTTGGTGGTTTTTTACCTTGAGGTAGCGAATAAACTGAAGCTCTTCTGGGATTAAGACAAGCAATGCCTTTCCCTTTGCTCCTTCTCCACGAGCTGTTCGGCCAACTCTATGAATATATTCCTGAAAATTGCAGCAGCAAGAGAATTTAATTAACTACTAACTGCACATAAACAGTGAAGGGAATATCGAAAAAACGAAACACAGGGAAGAGTTTCTCTTACTGTTGGTTTATCCGGAGGATCATACTGTATAATCCAGTCCTGTAAATAATGAAATTTGAACATTTTAATTAACATTATTGAATATGGTTTCTGATTAATGTGAGAAATTAGATGGGGAAACTAACCACGGCAGGAATATCGAGACCACGGGCTGCAACGTCAGTACATAACAAGATACCTTTTTCTACTTTCATGAAGTCGAAAAAGGTTTTAGTTCTTCTGTTTTGGTCTAGACCTCCATGGATATCGCAGCAATCTACTTTAATTATTTTCATGATTTCAGCATGGAATTGTACTGACTTGCAGGTGGAGAAGAAGACCATGATTTTCTTGTTTAGGTTCTTTTTCAAGAAGGAAATTAAAAGAATGAGTCTTTTTGCGCTTGGAACAACACAATAGCCTTGCTCTAATCCTTCATTTGTCACCTGTAGTTTTGGAAAGTTATTGAGTGAAGTCTCTAAGCTACTTTAAGATTCTCATTAAGCAGTAACTGAGTTGTTCATACCTTTCGTCTACCATCATCAACGTCAACATGTACAGGAGATGTCAATGAGACCCGAGCAAGATCTTGAACCTATATGATTCCCCCCAGAGAATGAGCAAATGCATGATAAAGCAGCAGAACATACTAATAAAGAAAACACCATAGTCAACGGGAAATACCTTAGAGGTCTGGGTTGCAGAGAATAGTGCGGTTTGCCTAGTCTGCAGAAACATGTTAAGAACTTATTCAATACAAAAACCATAGGCATAGTAGTAATAACACAAAGATACATGGTTTGTATTGGTCTTCAAAGAACGAATTTGGCAGAATAAAATGATTTTACCTTCGGTAAAATCTTTAGAATCTTATTCATGTCTTCCTCGAAATTCTCTTCCAGTATTCTATCAGCTTCATCGATCACAAGACACTGCAAGATACAGGAATATGTATAGATAAAATGTTAAATATAATCATCTAATGGATAGAAGCAAGTATTCACATTTTAACTATTAAAACTAAGCTAGAAATCCAATATATAAGCCAAGCAAGTAGACCATATCTTCGTTTCCCTTATAAGCTGCTGTCTACAATCAGATGTTCATTCCCAGTGGCTCAACAGCAAAGTTCATAACATCCACTTCACAGCAAGAATGTAAGAAGATGAGGACCATGAAAAGAACAGTACCTTGAGGTGTTTAAAAATGAAACCCTTTGTATGTTGAAGATGATCAAGAAGACGCCCGGGAGTTGCTATCAACAAATTTGAACCATTCGCAATGCGTTGCGCTTCTGATCTTCTGTTATTGCCACCAATAACCATGCTTACCGTCAATGAATGATGCTTAAGAAGCTCTTCCGCAACATTTTTTGTCTGAAATATCAAATTAATTCAGTGAAAATCAGAATCGAGGCAGCAGTATTGGCGATATAATTCATCCTTTGGAAATCCAATGCAGTTTAAGGCATGTACCTGAATAGCAAGTTCCCTTGTGGGGTTTATAACGATCACACCGGTTCCATTACGAGGAGAGAAACGTTCTTTCAACAGCAATTCAACAGCTGGTATAAGAAAAGCTAGGGTTTTACCAGAACCAGTCCTGGCAGCACCAAGAACATCTTTCCCCTCCAAAAGGGGCGGAATCGATCCTGCTTGAATCTGAACAATAGAACATGATTAAGAAATTTAGAACCATACTCCCTACAGTATCCAATTAAGAAGTTCAGATTTGCTTACTTGCGTCATGTACTGAAAACCCATCTCCTTAATAGCTGCGGAAGTAGGCTCAGATAAATCCAGAGATTCAAAAGCTTCATTAGTCATTATTCCCCTCCCGCCGACAACGACCTTCTTCTCTTCTTCCTCATTTTCTTCCTTAGCATCTACCTCTTCCTCTTTCTCGGATTTATCTATTCCCTGCAATTTCACTTTCTTAACCTTCTTCTTTCCTTTTTTCTGGATTTCATCTGTGTTTTCCTTCACTTCTTCCTCTTCGTTTTCACTGTTCTCAGTGTGGGTTTCTTCTTCAACCTTTTCCTGGTCTTGTTTCTTCCCACGGTTTCGCTTTCTCGTCCTCTTCTTCAGCTCATCGCCAGTTTTCTTCTCCAATCCAACCATGGCACAACAAATTTCAGAATCAACCCCACGAAATTAGGGTTTAGGGTTTTGCGTCCACCGGATGAGGTGACGTATATATAGGGTGATTAAAGTCTTTAATCGTTGTAAACCTTTGGTTAAGTTAAACCGACTCTAAACCGGTTTAGCGCAAACGGGCCTAACATAAATATAGTTAGGGCCTTGAGCTTATTTCTATAATGTTTTGATTCCTTATTATTATTATTTTTATTTCAATCTTTTTTTTTAAACTCGTATACACATTTTTTTTTAGGGAACGTGGCGAAAAAGTGCCTACAAGTTTCACTTTTAGCCAAAACGTACCTCAAGTTTCAGCATGGCCAAAAAGTACATGTCGAGAATTTTTATGGCGAATTAGTACCTCCGTCAGTTTTCTTAACGGTTTCCGTTAGTGTTTTAAGTTTAATGAAACACAGTGTTTCATTAAACATAAAAAAATTTAGAGTGTGGCCAAAAAGTACCCACAGTTTGTTAGTTTAGCAAAAAAGTACCTACATGTTTGATTTATGGCAAAATAATACCTAATATGAAC
>KE152500.1:52995-66240 GCA_000411095.1 Aethionema arabicum | reverse complement strand
AGTGTTTCATTAAACATAAAAAAATTTAGAGTGTGGCCAAAAAGTACCCACAGTTTGTTAGTTTAGCAAAAAAGTACCTACATGTTTGATTTATGGCAAAATAATACCTAATATGAACTGTCAAATTTTGTACATAATACGAATTTTGAAAAGTCCAAAAATATAATCATATATCTTAAGTCAAAATAATTCATAAAAATATACCTTACAAAACATAAACATCTTAAGTATAGTCAAAACTAGGTTCGGGCGTTCGGATTATTAGGATAGTTCAGTTCGAGTTTTTCAGATTTTGGATTTTTACAGTCGAACCAGTGAAACTTGTAGACACTTTTTCGCCACGTTTCTTTTTTTTAATAACAAAAAGTTATTATTATACTCATAAATATATATTTATATCAATATTTATATGCATATTTTTGTTCGATTTTTGATTAATCATAGCTTAATTAGCTAGAAATAATTAAATAAATTTGTGATTTTAGAAAAATATATTAAAAAAATAACATTTGAGGAGAGGGACCAAGTAAAATAATGGGGGATTTGAGAGATGGAAGCAATCCACGTTATTCGCTAATCGCTACCGTCTTGACGCATTCTCTTTCTCCTCTACGTCCGGTGAAAAAGTCCCGGCGTCTATTCTCGCCGCCGCAATCGCCATCTGGTGGCATTCTTTGCCGGCGATTCTTCCTGTAGACAGAAACAAGGGTTTTGAGAGGATCAGTTTTAAAAATCCATGTGAAGAATCAGATGCCTTGTGTTATGGCTAAGCAATCAGGATGCAAAAGCTAGGAAAATTCGGCAACATTCCATCAGATCTTTTGTAGCTTTTTAGGAGCTTATTGTTCCTAATTCCGTGAATCAACAACGTTGAACCTCGTCCAAGATTCAAAGATTTCGAATATCCTGACGGAATTCTTGGTTATATTAACCTTTCAAGATTAGTAGATTACCCCTTTTAATCGAAGTTCTCTGATTAGCAGTGTAATTGATGGTTTTGAATTTCTGAAGATTACCCCGTTCGTCTTATACGATTGCTAGATATGGAAGAGTCTTCCCAGGTTCGTGGATCCTTCTTTCTATCAATCATTATCATTAGATTTTGTCTTAGTATTGGCTGATTGTGTAGATTAGCCTTGGAATTTGGAAAAATCTGTACTAATCTCATGTTTAATGAAATGTGAATAGGCTCTTGTAAACTAGTTGTAGATTATAAGATTGGGTAAATCCAGGATAAGCAAACAAATTTGATCATGTCTTCCATATGTTTGATTCCAATCCTTTGATTAGAGCTTGTACTTTCCATTAAAAGACTTGCTTGACAATGAGATAAGTTAAGGTTTTCCAGCATTAGTGTTCTTAAGGCAGTCATGAAGCTGAGTTATGTTAATGTTAGTAGTTACTGCATCTGATGATAGATTTAATTGCAATGGAGTAATTGAGATTAGGGCTAACGAATGTGACTGTTTTGCTTTGTGTTTAGGGGAGTTTTGTTGCAACCATTACTGGGGATTATGAAGCAATATGTTGGGGATGTGGATTAAACCTTGTTCTTCCATCATATGCTCCTGTTTTTAAGTGTGGTTGGTGTGGTGCAATTACAAATCAAAATCCAGTCAGACTTGAAACCAAAAACTTTGGGTTAAGACGTTTCCGTGACCGTTGTTTCGTCATTATTCTTGCTGTTTTCATGCTCTTTGTGATATGTAAGCTCCCTCTAAATGAATCTATAAATATGATATTTAACATATCTCTGTTTATATAATACTATTGATGAAACCTGCAGGTGGTGGGATCTGGGCTGTGTATCCCATTTTGTTTTCAATCAGCTTAGCTTGTGGTATTTTCCACTGTGTTACAACTCTATGTTTGGCAGTATCAACACTTACAACATTCATACTTGTTGCTTTTAAATCTCCTGGAAGACCACCAAACATTGCTTATGGAACTCATCCTGGAGTAGGAAACAAAGAACTTGACAACTACACCTTCTGCCATTACTGTTCTATACCGAAATCACCCAGAACTCATCACTGCCGCACGTGCAGCATGTGTGTGCTTGACATGGATCACCACTGCCCTTTTGTAAGTCCTATGCATTATCTACTCTTTAAGGAAACTCATAGGCTTTAGTGCTTGACAAGTAGTTCATGTGGTGTTGCATTTTTTGCAGATTGGGAACTGTGTTGGTGCAGGTAATCACAAAAACTTCATAGCATTTCTTATATCAGCAGTCATAAGTACATACTACGCTTCTGGTATGTGTGTATACTCTGTGATACATATCTTACCACCTCTGGAAAATGGATCTGCTTATGCATCTGATATGGTACATGGTGGTAGTTTATCTACTCTGAGAGCTGTGAAGAATCTTGTTCTTGCTTATGTAGCCAATGCTGTCTTCATATCTGTTAGAGGTCTTGTTCTAGTCTATCTCTTTGTTGCAAGTGTTTCTGTAGCAATTGGACTAAGTATTCTACTATGGCAACAACTTAACTATATTTATGAAGGCAAGACTTATTTAAGTCATTTAAGTTCTCAAGGAACTGAAGAAGATGGAGAGAAGAGTTGCAGGAATCTTTTGATGTTTTTTGGGTGTCCCACTTCAATTGAAAGACACTTGCCTACCATAAGAAACTCCAGGAAGAGACACAAGACATGAGAAGAAGAAGATGATGTGAGCTAATCTGTTCTTTGTGCTTCATTTTTTGTAAGATTTGGAGTCTGCAAGTGCTGTTTGGTCATCTCAGAGACATCAATCATACTTAGAGGTAACAAGATTGTATGTTATTTGTGAAGAATTTTTCATGATTCGTAGAGTATTTAGAGCAATTACTTGTGTAAATTTTGTTTCACTTGCCTTGAACTCAAGGATAAACTTCAATTTCAAAGGGATTGGATATATTTTTACACTTTGATTAGCTTACATGTTTCTTACACGCAATTTCAATTACCAGAAGCTCAAAATAAGGCAGTTCTACAGTTAAATTAGCCTGTGTTAGTCACCATAGATTCACAAAAGAGACATTTAAGAGCTTAAAAAGCTTGTTACATCAAAAAGGGCTTGCAAAAAGTAGTTCTTTTTCCTGAGAAAACCAAGTACTTTGGCTTAAACCAAGTACTTTGGCTTAAACCAAGTACTTTGGCTTGAGGTTACTAAAGCTGCCAGTCTATAGGAGGAATCCCTGTTTCCTCAAGTAGTTGGTTTGCACGAGAGAAGTGTCTGGCCAGAGGTAGAAGAGTAATGGTTACAATATGTATATGAATATGCAGGAGAGAAAATAGTGTACTGAACTGAGCTAACCTGCAGTTGAAGAAGCCTCTGTTTGCAGATAAACCAGAAGGATGAGCTGCTGTGAGTATATGATGTTTTTTTCCATCTATTAACCTGCAAAATCATGTACTATTAGCTTGCAACAGCCACATAGGTCTAGATGTTAAGGGAATTTGAGTTATATATATAACTTACTTGGACTTCTCTTGAGCGTATCTTCCCCAAAGGAGGAAAACGACACCTTCTCTCTGCTGTGAGATACTTTGAATAACAGCATCAGTAAACTGTTCCCATCCTTTCTTTGAGTGTGAATTTGGCTGTTTACTCCTTACTGAATCCAACCAAAAGAGTTATAAATGGAAATCAGAGCAATTTTTAGAGCTAGAATACTATACAACATGTGAAAATGAAATCATCTTCTTGCTTTTGACAATCTGTAGAAGAATGATCTATTTGCAGTCGATTCTCCAACTGTTATCAGTTCTACATTATATACTAACTCGCCAAACTTTAGTTCCTTCCAGTTATTTAACTCTAAAGTCAATCACACATGGTAAGAAACTTATGCAAAAACATGATTTAACAGTTGTTACCTGTAAGAACAGCATTCAGCAGCAAAACACCCTAAAAACAGAGAGTCATAAAGTGAATTGCTTAATATTCTGCAAGAAACTGAAATTTGATGGAACAAATTATAAGAAACTCGATTTACCTGCACAGCCCATTTCTGTAAATTACCATGCCGTGGGATAGAACAGCCAAGATCTTTTTGAAGCTCCTTAAATATGTTCTGCAGACTAGAGGGAATCTTTTCTCCTTCAGGTACAGAGAAAGATAATCCCATAGCTTGTCCAGGTCCATGGTAAGGATCCTAATCAAAAAAGAAAAAAACATGTTTAAAGCATGATACAATCCAGAAACTAAATTTCAAATCAGCTTGGAATCAGTATCAAACCAAATCCCAAGGTTTCATATACAATACCTGTCCAATAATAACAGCTTTGACTCGCTGAAAAGGAGTTGTATTTAGGGCATTGAAAATCAGGTGTTGTGGTGGATAAATTGGAGGGCCACCATTGTCAGCGAGGATCTCACGTTCAAGGAAAGATGAAAGGGTTTTGGCATATGGCTTATCCAATTCTCCAGGAAGAGCTTCGATCCATGATTTTTCCACTAAGAGCTCATTCAATGGCACGTAGCAACGACCTTCAGCTGAAACCCCCAATTCAAAATCAATAAGAACTCTACACCCTAGAAATTTCTCATTTCTCATCTCCCAGATTCCAGATACTCATAATGTTTACAGAGAGAAGAAATTAACTAAAGAAACAGACCTTTCGCTTGAGTGACCTTCTCGGAGCAGATGGCGAGGTTACGCTTTGACTTAGCAACAAATTTATTGAACTCGGAACGAGAGACCTGGTCCGGTGTAAGTCTAGACGATTCATCAGCGACGGAATTAGAAACCGTTACACGAGACGGCGAGCTTACTGTAGAACCCAAACCACGGGATCCACTACCGGCGGTTAAGGAAGAAGGGGAAGCTTTGAGGCGTTTCGCGGGTTGAAAGAAATCCATTAGGGTTTTAGATGTCGACGAAGCCATATCCTTTCAGAATCACGAGAAAGGAGAAATTCTTAATCCCTTATCTCTCACCAAATCCCAATTTCACTTTTTCCCAGGAAAATTTCAGAGAACCTAAAGGACTTCAAAATGGCGGGAGCGATGGTACAGAACGCAGAACGCAAAACACAAACGCAGAACGCCGAACGCCGAACGCTGAACAACGTTCGGTTAAGGTAACGAATTAGACCGCTTTAAACCGGATAAAGTACAATTTTCCACCAGGATTGCTCAATTAAAATTTCATTTAATAATAATTTATATCTTAAAAATTATAGTTATTTTCGTTAAATTATATACGAAAAAATTTATAATTATAAAAATAAACTATAGAACATATTTCAAAAATAAATCATATTTATTCCAATTACAAAAAAAAAATATGTAACAAAAACTAGTCGGATTATGAAATTTATTATTATGTGTCACTTATTTCCGTCACAAGACATGACCGGAAAGTGGTGACGCCTTCCGGCCGGCGGTGATTGCCGGCGGCGTAGAAACAAAGGAATCATAGTCGGTCCAATTAGATTCACCCCAATGACGTAACATACTTCTCCAATTACACAAATTATCGATGCAAATATTAAATCTCTTATCTTTAACTCTTATTTTCCAGTGACCGTCGGTGAAATTCGCCGCCTCCGCTTGCCGGCGATCATATTCTAACTGCGCCTTTTGCTTTGATCTTAAGTAACAGAACTGATGAAGTTCCTATGTAATATAATTTCACATACAAAATTAATTAAAATTATGAAAATATTTTTCTTTTGAAAACAAGAAAACAGAACTGAATAAAATCTAGGCCAATTAAAAATTATTAAATTGAAGCTAAATTAAACTTTATTCTAAATCAAACTACGAAATACACCAAATTAAAATCGAATCAAATCCAAACTTAATATAATCAAACCAAAATAAACATTTTTTTATTTTTTTAATAGTTAATATTTTAATATATATATATATATATATATTAAAATTATCCAAATTATTACAAAAAAATATACATATGACACTAATTAATTAATTATTTGTTTGTTATACATTAACTAAGCCAAAATTAGTAAAAACTAGTCTAATTTAGATAAATTAGTCTAATTTAGATAAATTAGACTACATTTCAAAACTAAAAATAAAATTGCATATTTTACCAAAAAAAAACCATTCTATTCAAAAAATCAAACCAAACCTAAATTTATTTACCCAATTATATTCAGCTATATTTATAATCTCTTATTTAACAGGACCAAAAATTCTAAACCGAGCCTGTACCGGTTTAGAAAAACAAATTAGGGTTTATTATAAGGTTAGTTAGGGTTTCAAGCCATATGAACATAACCATAACACATGATGCACATAACATACCTGTGGCATAGCATCATGAACCATCCACCATCTTCGATGAGCAACATCTGTAGCAAACTCAACAAAAATCTCCGAATTAAAATTACAATCATAATCTCTATAACACAACCATGGCTTCATCCCCAAGTAATGAAGAACATATAAAACCGAAGGCTCTGCTCCAAACAACTCTGTTTTCTTGCGTTTCACGTCATCATCATCACCACTCCAAAAATGCTTCAAAAAGTTCATAAATCTCGGAATCCGATGCCACCAAGTAAACACTTCATTTAAATAACCTTGATCTCCACCATTATAAGACTCAATTTCATTTATATGTTCCATTAAAAGCTCATATGTACAGTTACAAGGCTCAATCACCATAACTCCTGAATTAAACAAGCTTCCATTGTTACCTGTAGCTGAAATCTCAGGCATTGAAAACAAGAAATCAATGTTTCTCAAAATTAACAAATCTGAATCTATGAATATGATTTTGTCGTAATCTGTGAGTTGCCATAACCGGAATTTACTGTAATTCCATTCATTATAAGCATCTTTTTCAGCTTTAGGGTTTCTAATTCTTGATATTGTTCTTATTTTCCAACCTGCTGCTTCTAATCCACTTTTATGGTAATTACTTATGTTTTCATCAACGAGAATTACTAAATCTCTTGTGGAACCAGATTGTCTTATGCTTTGAGCTGCTGCTATGGCGCCACAGACATAAACATGAGCTGAATGAAGAATTGTTGCATATGCTTCTCTTTTAGGGTTTCCTAAACTTGGTCTCTCTGTTTCAAGAATCAAACAAAAATATCTCTTAGTTCATAAAAAATGGGTTATTAAAAAGGATTTATGATATTTTAAATTCAGAACTATTTCTATTTGGTAAAAAAAACCTCAGTTTTTAAAAAATTTGAGTTTTGATAGGTCAGTTTTTTAAACCCTCAACTTTATTAATCGGATTTTTTAAACCGAAATCTCAAATTTGAACTTGAAATTACAATCAAATCAACTCAACTTTGGATTGTATTTTTTAGATTTCTGATTAATTTGTGTTTTTGGTTTAATTTTGATTTTAAAAAATCCGATTATCAAAGTTTATGATATAAAAAATTCGGTTATCAAAATTCAGGATTTAAAAACCCATTTTGACAGTTAAGGATTTTTTTAATCAAACGAAAATAGTTAGGATTTTAAAATATCATGATTTTTTATTAAATAAAAAAGAGAAATTTTCAAAAATGTCATAATCCATGAGATTTTTGCAAAAATTTCTCACACTAGACCCAAAAATATTATTGGTATACCTTCACACATTTAGACAAATTTGCAAAATCTCATGAATTAGAACATTTTAGATAATTCCTCGATATAAAAAGTGAATTGAAGGTTTAAATTTGACTTACCTTTAATACCCAGAGGAAGAGAAAGCTCACAAGAACCAACAGGAAGTTGAAGCTTGTATCTCAAGTCATCAAGATTAGGTTTATATAACCAAACATTACCTTTTCTCGACACAAGATCTTTACAAGTAAACAGATTAGGAATCGGAAAACATTTAGAGATAAACAAAACGTGTCCTCTAAAGAACCCTTTAGCTGAAGCAGCTATGTTTGCAGCTGAAATCTGTAAATGTAATCTCCCAATGTCTCTAGACCAATTTCCTTCGTTTCGACATGGAAGTTTAACAGCGATAAGATCGAGTTTTGTGTTTGGTACTTTGATTTTTGGAAGATTAGGACAGATGGGCACTTCTTTTTCTTGCTCCTCATCGATCCATTCTGGGTAGAGTGTGTTCCAAGTTAGGTTTTTGTCTGCGTAATCAAGGTCTAAAACGATGACGTTTTGTTCTTTTTCTTTCCACCGTTGGATTTCGGTTTTATCGAAGTTCAAGATTCCGATTGTACGAGGTTCTTGAATAGTTTGAAGAGTTTTAGTTACGTCGTTCCAGTTTATTTTGAGATTTGAGATGTATCTTGGATCTTGTCTTCTCCATATCCAGCTTGTACTGAAAATTTTGAAGTTTAAAGTAAGTTCTTGTCGGATTAGTTAGATGGGATTATGATAATTCTGAATTTTCTCTGTTTGGTGAAAAAATACTCTATTATGAAAATAGTTATTTAAATTTTGAATTTGGATAACCGGGTTTTTTAAACCATATCAGATTTTTTAAATCAAAATTAAACCATAATCTCAAAATTTAACACAAAAAAATATCCAAATATGTATAATTATACTATAATTTCAAGCTTAAATTTGAAAATTTTTTTTTCCACTAAATTTTCGTTTAAAAACTTGATTATTAAGGTTTAAAGTTTAAAAACCCAGTTATCAAAATTCAAGATTAAAAAAAAATCATTTTGATAGTTGAGAGTTTTTTTCACCGATTAGAAATAATTCAGGTCTAAAATAAATCTCTAATTAGATTATTTAAATTGATGAAAAGTAGAAAATTTTATTACCGTGAAGAGTTTATGATTGAATGTTGATAAGATTGAGGAGAATAAAGAACGGTGAAGAGAGTAATTAAAAGAAGAATGAACAAGAAAAGCTTCACAATCTGAAATTTGCTGAAACAGAAACTGTTTTTGTCTTGTGTTTGAAAATTTATGATATTAAAAGGTTTCGTTAGATCTGATTTGTTGCTTCCTTTAGTGTTTCTCTTGAATCTCCTCTTACATATTGCTTCTCTGCTTATAAAACATAGAAATTTGAGATAATTTTAATTAATTTAAAAAAAACAGATGTATATATGCTTACATGGAAGCGGAGAGGCGGTGACGGGAATCTCCGGTGGTGGAGGCGGTGGTTGTGGCCGGAGAAGTGCCCGGAGAATTGGCCATGAAAGTAGAGGGGGCTTGAGAATGGGACAAAGGAAGAGGAGAGAGCAATATAACTCACACTTAACGTCTCTTTTAATATATGTAATTTTTAGAAAATGTTTTTTATTATTTATTTTATATAATATGATGGTCTATTTTTTTATAAGGATAGTATTGAAACACTAGTTTAGTTTAAATATCTACTTTGAAATTTGAAACTTTTACTAAGATTGATAATATATGCTCACCAAACTTTGGATCATTTCTTTATAAAGGTAACCATAATCTTTTAATTTCTATTTTCATTAAAACAAAATGTATTTATAGTCAAAGCATAATTTTAATCAAATTTATGGCGAATTTGTTATAATTCTTTTTGTTGGTGATAAATCTATATTATTAAAAAAATATATATTCTGTAAACTTTTTCTTTTTGTTGGTGATAAATCTATATTATTAAAAAAATATATATTCTGTAAACTTTTTGCAGCAAATTATCGAAATCCATGATAAATATATTAATTTACTCTGTATTAGTTAAATAGAATAATGGTGAAGAGACTTGTTTGTCAACAATATTTAGTATATAGATTTAATTAGCTATAGAATTATGTATGCAATAAATATGTCAAATTAAAATTGTGGAATTTATTATCTTCTTATAAAATTTATCTTAGATTTGACGTTAATAATCTATCACAACCAAAATCTAATAACAAATTCTACAACTAAATTGCAAAAAAATAAAAATAGAAATATATATATATATATATATATATAATTAAACAAACATGTTATATAATTATAGTAAAAACGTGTTTTAATTACAAAGCAACCATTTAATTTAAATTAAAAGATTGATTAATTAATGAAATAAAATCTACAATAAGAAAAAAGGTACAAAAAACTTGGTAGCAAAGTAAGGTGGAGATAAGGCAAACAGAAGAAGACAGGTCTCTATCTATATATTTCACATTAATGTTAACAACAAAAAAATATAAATAAATATTTCACATTGATTTCATTAATTTAAAACATGCATAGGTTTAATGGTCCTTTCAAGAACAACTGCTGTTTCCACCAAACATTTATTGCCTTTTTGAAATTCGATTTATTTATTGGATTATTAATCATAATCTTGACACTAATCTTGATTTTGTGGTTTAACTAACTTGGATTAGTATTGGACCAACTACCTGGTCATTATTAAATAATTTTATTAATGAACTAGGTCAAAGATAGGATCTATGAACAAATCTATTAGGCATCGTTTAAAACGGTTGACTTTAATCCAAATTAATAAATTTAAATTAAACAAAAATTGTAATTTTTTGTTTTTTACAAAAGAAAAAACAATTTTTTTTCAATTTATTCATTCAAAAATTATACGCTTCATCATGTATAAAACGTTTAATGACGCTGATTTAGATTTAAATTTGTTAAAAAAAATGTCGATAAATGGGAAATAAATTAAAAATATTACTCCCTCTGTTTCATTTTAAATACATTTTTAGGTTTTTGTTTTTGTTTCAAAATAAATTCACTTCTCAATTTTCTAGAGAAAAAAAACAACCTATTTTCTTTTTTACCCTTATTTTTTGCATATTTCCAAAATCATTTTAATTAAACATTATTAAAATAAAAATATTAAATAAGGATAAAATAGTAATTCTACATATCTCCTAAATTATTGTGAAAAAACCTAAAAGTGTATTTAAAATGAAACAGAAGGAGTATAGTTTTTCTAATTTATAGTACATTAAATTTATATCTTGTTTTCATGAATTTTTTTTTTCCCCAAATTTTCATGAAATTTAAGTAATGGAATCCGTAAGTTTATAAATATCATCAATCAACAAAATTTATATTTTTTAGATGTAAAAATCAAATCAAAATGGTTTATATCGATTTTATTATAGACTATATAATTTCTTTTGATCATATAAATCAATCACATTTTAAAAAATTAGTAATTTCTTTTATTACATTTAATGTGATTAAATTTGAATGTGCAACGGGATATTACTTATCAGTCTCACAAAAAAAAACAGATTTTTTTTTATTAAAAAACATCCGTCATAAATAAAAGAAAAATATAGTTAATGTGTTATAATTTATATATAACCCACATATATGTATATATGATAATGTGTTATCATTTATAGTGAGAGGAGATCAATTAATTAATTAACTTCTAAGCTTCATTAAGAGTTAGAGAGAGAGAGAGGGAGGGACACGTGTCGTTCAGAGGAGTGAAGAAGTAGCTGAGTGCCTGTCTCGCACAAAGTAGAAGGTGGGGAGTTTGATTAAAGCCTTGCACCCATCGCTACGTATCATTCAAGATATTTTATTTTATTATTAAAAAATACATTAAATTTTATTTAAATATTTGTTAATTATCCAAAAAATAATTCCTATTAATGTATTTTCATTTTTCTTCTTTTATATTCAGACAGTATAAACGGTTACAGATGCACATACACATGAATAATATACAAAATGACAATGTATTGGAATCAAAGCAAAGCAAAGGTGTATATATATTTTCGTATCTTCCTTTATAAGGACAGACACTTTCACCAAATTCTTTACTTTATTTGACTATAATGATTTTCAATATAAGATGGTCACAAGAAACGATTTTAATTAATAAAATATTAAAAAAATATTTAGTTCTAGAAGAGTTTGTAAATGACCAAATATCTCTATCTCTATGTATATATATTAAAATAAGTATTGAAACTGATTTTTTTTTAGTTTAGATTTATAGTCGATTTTTTGTAGTTGATTAATTAATCAAATTTAAGTGTTCCTAGAGTAATTCTTTGAGAATTTTTAATAAATACAGTAATTCAAATGTTTTTTTTTTCAAAATTACACTAATTTAGATTTGTTAAAAATACATATCTATTGATTATAAATAAATTAAAGACTTTCCGCAAAATTTGTATTTATTGTAATTGTACTATCTCATTCCTGCTATAATTTTGTTTTAAAATTGACAATAATTTTATCTATTTAATAAATACAATTAGTCTATTTTAGAGTTTTGTGTTTTGAAGATGCAATTAATTAATATAATTTTGAAAAAAAAACTTAAAATTAGTCTATTATTTTTTGTTAATTTCCTCTAATTATTTTCTCCGGAAAATTAAAAAAAAACCGCTATTTTGGGCAAAACATTATTTCAAAGCATTCAAGTTAAAAAAAACAAAAAAAAAACTCCTTACTACTACAAATTTGGGCCTACATGGGCTTTTAATGGGCCGTACCACTAAACTCAAGAACAGAATCTAAACCATCTCCTCGATCGACGAGGCTTATCAAAAACTGTAGAAGCATAAGTAGAACAAAAGATATCAAAAAGCACCGGAAACTGAAGAACAACAAACACCGCCACCGGAATCACCGCAAGCAACAAAAACGGCGTCGTACTCCACGACACACTCTCTCCTAATCCCACCATTAAAATCAACGTCACCACAAAAGTCACCATCATAGTCGCCATTGACAAAAACAGAGACGCAAGACCAACGATCAATTTCGTAGGCAACGATCTTAGAAAATCCTCTTCACGATAACGCGATTTCAAGATTCCTAAGAACATTAAAAGAGAGATACAAGAAGTGAATAAAGAGATAGCATCAGAAATTAGAAAGATTTTGAATGATTTGCGGTTTATGTAGAGTGGAATCCCGTTTTCTGCGTCGTAACCGCCTGGAACTGTAAACGCTGATGAAAACATCATTGTTGCGATTAAAGCGGCTACTACTGTACATGAATTTGCGGTTTCTTTCATCCATTTTTCTCCTTGTTCCATAAGTTCTTTGTGTTGCTCTGTAAATAAAGCTTGTGGTGTTTTCTTTTGTTTCATGTTTATCATTTTTCTGTTCTTAGGTTGCACTAATCTCTCCACTTCCTGGAAAATTAAAATATTGAATCAAAAGTTTGATAATCCAGGAATCTGAAATTGGAAACAAAATGAGTTGCAGAGGTTATATAACAGTTTTAAATTTAGTTTCTTTTGACGCAAGAAACAGTTTTTAAAACCAGATGCTTGTGAAGAAGATTACAGTTTTGAAGGCAAATGAAAATACTCTCATTTTTTTTAAGATGGATATTATATATTGGAATATTTTTCTTACTATATTATTAATTATTAATAATATATTA
>KE152500.1:0-46529 GCA_000411095.1 Aethionema arabicum | reverse complement strand
CGCCGGTGAAACATCTCCGCCGCCGCTGCTAGATTCGGTGAAAACTCCGGAGGAGATTCCGGTGTGACGCTGTACAACGTTCATGAACTCAGACGCGGTGGTGTAGATCACTTTAGGAGATAAAGCGTAGATAACAACAGGCTCTCGTTGACTAACTCCGGCGGCAGCGTACGGCGGCGGTTGATCTTTTTGCGGCGGCGCTGGGTGCTTAGGAGGTTTTCTGATCTTGTGAGAGTCTTTATGAACACTAAGAGGTGAAGGACGAGGACCAGAGATCTGAAGTTGTCGTCTCTGATTCTGTTGATCGGAAGGATTACCGGCGGCGAAATTCTCCGACGGATCCATTGAATTGGAGGATTTCTTCTTCTTTTGCGTAGCTGTTTGATTTCTGAAAATGAATTGTTTCTGTCGACGAATTGATTGACATTTGACTTAAACAACTACAAAAAAAAAAAAAGTTTTTTTTTGTTGAATACAATTTTTCAGAGTGATTAGTTTGACTTTTGTAGAAGTTTGACTTTTTTGTGCTTAACTAAAAGTTTAGAACAAGAAAGATCTTAGGAACCATCGGTAAGAGCAGCTTTTGTATATTATAATGTTTTAATAATTATTTTTATATTAGTGTTAGTTAGATATAAAGTTAATTACTATATGTATATAATAATGTCGAAATTATTGAGGAATTTTTTCTAGAAGAAAATGGTAAAAATACACCAAATTAGAAATAGTTTCGATTTTGCAAAGTTGTTTATCTTTTTTTTTGTCTTTTTTTGCAAAGCTATTTATCTTTGTAGATAATAGATAAATTTTTGTAAAAGTATAAATTTAAATTTATTGTTTACTTCAAATTGCTAGTTTTATTTTTGTTAGAAATAAATGGTAACAAAATAAGATTATATCAATAGGTACTATATGTTCTTTCCTTTTTTTATATTTTCCGTAAATAATTTATTTCATTGAATCTCTTATTTATATGATTTTAAAAGAAAAATTATATATCAAACTATGAATACTCATAATAAATGGGCTTTCATTTATTTATATAAGCCCAAATTATAAATCAAGTTTTGTTTCAACCAAATCATATAACAATAGTTGCCATAAAGTATTTTTAACGTCACTATAAAATTATAATTTATAAAATGTTAGGATGTATATTGAACAAACAAAATAACACAAATGATACAGAAACAAACATTTAAATCAGACAAAAAATGTTGGACCTATAATAAAAAACAAAATCCACTAAATAAAAAGAAATATTTTATTTATAAATTCGTAATATCCAACTATACAAAAGGAGCATTTTCTTATTGTCTTTTACTCTTTTACAAAAAAGAAAAATATTTATATTTTATGTTTAAAAACAAGTTGCAAGTGAACTGCTGAAGTTAAGTTCCATTCAAATCAAAATTCGAATAAAAATTAAATAAAAGTGAGTGTGTATGATAGAGGCATAACCATAAAATGTTACATTGTTCTCTAACAAATATAAATATCTATTAAATTTTAAAAATAAATCCAAAGAATCTTATTCCATATATTTTTATTATCAACCAAAATTTATATAACCATCCATTTTTTTCCTCATAGTATTACAAACTTTTTAATAAGATTCTATAGATAATATATAATTTTCACAAAATTAAATCTTAGGACATAAAGCTGCCATGTGAATATTTATTGTACTGTAAAGTGATTTATCCAATAGAAAGAAATTAATCTATATTATAACTTCAAAGAACAAATCAAAACAATCAGATAACTATCACTTCATTCTTATTATTTAATATTATTATTCCTTACACTAACATTATTTTCTACAAAATTAATTCATTTACTTTATAATTTCGAAAACATGCCACTTATTAAGTAAGAATCCTTTAAACTCCGAATATTTTTTTTTCATCTCTTTTTTAAACCTCTTCTTTTGAGAAGACTATATTCTATTGATTAAGGTTGTTTTTTTAAAACAAGGACCATACAATGTAACATAGCAACCAGTCATTTTAAACATAAAAATAATATATATTCATATAAAAAAAAAGTAACTTTAAATTATTATTTTTTTACTCAAACTTTTAAATTATACTCTCTCCGTATTTTTTATACATATTTTAATATTTCACTTCTTCCCTTAATTTTAATGTTTCATTTTTTTGCCCCCTATAATTTTTTCGTTTTTTTATGTACTTCAATTTTTTTTTTTGATAAAATTACCTTTATATTTATCGAAGAAAACAAAAAATATTAAATGATTAGAGATAAAAATGCTATTATACAAAATTCATTAACAAGTGTGTATAAAAATAAAACATCATATTATGATACGAAGAAAGTATTAGTAAAAGATTATAGTACGAAATAATTAATATGATTTTTAGAAAACAGTAGCACGATTAAATAAAGATAAACCGGACCGTTCAAAATTTGATAAACTATAACAAAAAAATTCTTATGATTTACATTTTTCTATGTTTCAAAAATCAAAATAGTTTAATTTTGATAATTAACTACTAGTATATATTTTTTTTAATTATTAATATTTTTGTTATTTTTTTAAAAATTAAAATGGCATAATATGAGTAGTCTTTGTTTGGTAAGACGCCAAAGCAGAGGCGGACGAGTTAAGCTTCAACACCTTTATCAAATCTTTCGCCATTTGTCTCACCATCGCTGAACAATTACTTTGCATTACTACTAACAGTTTTGTAACGCCGTTACTTCTCTCCACCGCTTCCTCTGCCGTCACCGTCGCCGTCTTATCTTCCCTGAAAACATAGCATAAACACCACAGTATTGTTACGGCGTGCTCCGTCGCCATTGTTGATACTTTCAACAGTTTTTTCACTACTCCTTCGACGCATCTACCTCTCTCGCTGCAGATTTCCGATCTACCTTCTCGATTTGATAACAGTGTCTCTAATAGTTTCAGTGATTTCTCCGTTGTGTTGATTGTTGATTCTGTGAGGAGAATGTTTTTGATTTTTGTGATTGTTTTGAAGGCGATTAATCTGGATCTTACCCGTTTTGATGTGGAGATTGTGATTAGGAAGGATAAGATGGATTCTATTAAGCTTGGATCTGATTCTGTATTGATTGATTTTATCAGTTCTGGTAATATTCCGTCATGTTCTGCGATTATGAGCTTCGAGTGTGCGTCAATGGCGATCCAGTCCAAAATCTTAATGGATTCGATTTTTGATTCCAGACTCCCGCATTGGAGTGCTAGGAGAATCACTGTCAAGCGATCACCACTTTTCGTCAACATCAGATTCGATAACCGTTCTCGATCTCCTCCGTTAACTCCCTTGATCGTATTCAAAATCCTCATCGCACGAAGAACTAGCTCGATTTTCGAGGGATTACGTATTTCTCCATCGATGGTGGCGATGATATCGACGAGCATTGGTACGAAATCACGCTTCCCCGCAACAAACTCTCTGTTCGCATCGGAGTATCTAACAAATCGAACAATCCTCGAGAGAATCTCCAGACGAATCTCATCGTCTTTCTCAAGAATCAATCTCTTCAAAGACTCACTCACTTCTTCCATCGTCGGAATACCTTGACCAGAAACCAGATCCAAAACCGGAGAAACAACAGTATTACGGCCAACGGAATCACACCAAGCCTTGATAAGCCGTTGAAGCGTAAGATTAGGTGTTACATCTCTAGTCCGAAGAACCTGCATAGTTGCAGGACAAGTATTGTTACCTCCATCAAGCCATCTCTGAATACTAGCACGATCGTAGGTAACACCAGTGCAAAGACTCACAGGAGATCTCATAACATCAAGAGATATCGGACACCTAAAGAAGCTAGGTACCGTAATGTACATCTCAGTTTCATCTATCCCCATTCAATTTTCCCGAGAAAAAATCAGGCGAGAAAATGTGAGAAAAAAAAAAGTAGGGATTGAGAGAAAACGATGATATGCTTAAGTGAAAGGTAGGGAAAAAAAGAAGTGAGTGGAGGTGGGTTTAAAGAGACAGTCAAACGCACGCTTTCGTCACCGTTTTGATCCTTAACATAATTCTATTTTCTTTTTTCATTTAAATAAAAACATTATTATATAACTAATTAATTATAATTAAAAAATAATTAAAATTCGTATATTGGTTCAACTGAATTCTGGTCATGGGTCAAAAAAATCAAAGTTCGTTTTGTGATTTATGCGTCAGCTGGTTTTGCGTCAAATCGTAACCGTTAGATCTGATTAGTGATGAGAGAAGTTTGACCAACGGTGTTGATGACTACACACGTGTGAGTTAGGAGGCTAGAAGTAGAAGCGTGTGTACTGTGGGATCCACACTCTGCACGAGGGGTTTAACCGGCTAAGATCGTTCCCCGTTGAAGCACATGGGAGAGTTGGTCCATTTTCTGTCCTATTTCTACTTACATTATTTTATATATTTCACTTTAATTAAACCATATAATAAAATCATTAAAAAGTAAACTTATAGTATTTATGAGCTACAACAAAAATCCGAGTCAGCAAATACTAAAATGTGGTGTGTAATACACATACACAAAAACTGGTGTTATTTATATATTAAAAATACTTTTATTTTTAATTTAAGTTTCTTTTTTTCTAAGTTAGTAACATGTAATAGATTATGTTGTGGCTTCCACTACAAAAAAAATATAATTATTATTCGAACTACTGTGTTTGATTCTTATAAAAAGCAAAAGCGTTTCTTTTTTGTTTTTATTTCATGGATTGTCATTTTCTGGTCAAATTTCATTAATTTTTGTTAGAACAATATGAAGTTATATATAAGTATTATATGATCCATATCATCTTAGTTGTCTAAAAAAGTACTATATATTATAAATATAATTTTCTAATACTGTTTGGAGTCTTTGGACTGTCTAATTTTCTTATGAAAACTGTATAATGGCTGACAAAAGTCTATACATTAATTATAGAATCAAATTCAATGGATTTGATCGGTTTAAAAAAAACAAAATCAATTAATAAAAATAAAATTAGGTTAATTATATATAATTTAGCATATATAATTAAACGGCTGAGATCATTAATAATTATTTTTGTTTATAATCATTTTAAAACAAATGGTCGGATGAGTAATATATGAACCCGTGAGCTTATAATTAATTATATAATAAGGTTAAAATTGCACCGAAAAAAAAGATAATGATGTGAAGGTGCATCATTGTCTACAATTAGTAATTATACCAAATCTGAAATATATCTACACCAAGTTTTATTTATCTCATCTTTTCATAAATTACCTTACTCATTATAGTCACCATTATTATAATTATTAATGCTTTTTGGTGGACAATAATTTCATTTGTCCTTGTTTATAAGGGTACTTTTGGAAATTCCCTTTTGCAATTAACTGAAATACATAAATAAATTAGTATACAATAATGTCGAATTTATCGTAAATTAAAAGATGTTTTGGGTTATATACAAAATGTAAAACAGTTTTATCATAAATTATGGTATGAAAATTGTTTATAACTTGCAAATAGTCGAATTAAAACTCTAAGATAATTATATACATTTAAATGTTTCAATATTTTAATTTATTAATTCGTTCGTTTATTTTTTATTTTAAATATTTTTGTTATTTCGTAAAATATTAATTAAAATAGAGGGTTCCAGAGACATGGGCAATTATTTAGCATCACAAGTACATCAAAAAACATATCAAATGGTATGTTTTATTTAAAGTCAACATCATTCAATTTTATTTTTGTGAACGAACTTTCTTTGATTTTATTGTATGGAGTTATAGACTTTATTTGATACTATTTATAATTGTGTACGTGGATTGTTCGTGTGTATATATATTAATAAAAAATGAAAATAATCTGTATATTCTACAAATTGTATATTATTGATTAAACCTTAAATTGATAATATTGTGAGGAAGATAATATCAAATATCAATGGGTTTGTTGTTATTTAATTGTTGTAATAATTTGAACTTTTTTTTTTCATGATTCATTAGCTATTTATAATCCAGCTTGCACGAAATGATTATATATTAATCTATTAATAAATTATATGTTTAATTTAGTTTTTTGTCGTCATTTAATTAATTTATGTCTAATCAATTATTTAAATATACTACTCAAATATTGATTTTCAGAAAAGATTTATTAGAGTAGCTCGAATTTATGTAATAAATAAATTAACTTATGATATTTTAGTTGATAGCAATTTAATTGTTATGTATTGGGTCATACTTTATTTAAAATCGTATAGTAAACTTATTTTTCATGAGTAGGGTTTGAAATACTGTAAAATGTAAAAACGTTTATATATTAAAATAATATTGAAGAGACGTATTTTTGTGGACCGATTTGTTTGATATAATGGTTATTTAATTAGTTTATGTTTTCATGAAGTTTGTTATATATATTTATAAAATATTATTTTGTTTCTCGTGAAGCATCTCCAATAGTCTTTCATTCTTTAATTTTTTTTTTTCAAATTTGAAAACATTTATAAGAAAAATGATGCAGTGACTTTTCATTATTCTGTTCAAAATCAAAAGTGTTACTATTTATTGTCTTCAACTTTAAAGAGTAAGTTTTTTTATTGCAAAATCCTTACAAGTTTCTCATGTTTTTAGTTTATAACTAATCAAGATTATGTGTTATATTTAGTTGATTTAGTTTTAAAATTCTCTATTTCTATTTTAATACTTTAATTTATAAATGAGTATGCAGTAAAAAAAAGTAGATAGAATATACAACAAAATAACCAATAATAAAAATTCAGATACATAACTAGTATTAGAATTTGAAACGTATTGATTGGTCATTTGTGGAAAAAAACATATGAATAAAGTTACATCATAAAATGTTATTATAATATTTCATTGCGATCTATCTTTATGCAATATAATTTTCAATTTATATAAAATCGTAGTAGTGTAGAATTATTGTTAAAATTAAAATAGAGGGCAATTTTTTTTAAAGAAAATTATTAATAATTAGACGAATAAAGAATAATCATTTTGAATATAGAAACTAAAGGAAACTATTAGAGATAATGGTAATTCAAATTAGTATTCAAATTCGAAGAATTTTCATATTTTATTTTTTTAAGAGGTCTTAAACAAAACAATAAAGAAGATTTAAAGATTCAAAAAAAAAGAGACGAAATTAAATCATAAAGAAAAAGAAAGTATAATTATTATAATAATTAAAATTCTGAATGATGGAATTTGTGACATACCACGGGTAATTAAAAAAAAAGATGATTTGAGAAAATCAAAAAATTGAGGAACCGCAAAGTAACAAAGCAACAATAATGAAATTGATTTATTGGCGTGCGATTACATATAATTTCATATCAATTTGATTATCGATGGACCGTCTTTTTATTCCTGAAAATACGGCAGACTTTAAAAATCATATTATTATATAATCAAACTATTATAATTGCTTAAAGATTTCAACACGTATATACATACATAGGCTCGTGTGCCATACTGTATATGCACATGTATCATATTCATGTATATATATACGTAAGACCAACTCCAATGGTGTTGTTTAAAGGGTGTTTAGACCCATTTTTTTGGAATTTGTGTCATTACAAGTGCTTAAAACCTTAGTTAAGGATTGGTGTTTGCACTGTTCACGGGCCCCACTGATTACGTGGCGGCCCGTAAATGGAATTTTTTTTTTTTTAAATCTGAAAAAAAAAATAATAAAATATTAAAAAATACATTTTATTAAACACCTCTTGATCTTTAACCATTGGAGATGGCCTAAGCCTTTATATACAAGAAAGACATACAAAACTCATCGTTTTGTTAAGACAAAAAAGTAGCACATAACATTGTTTTCAACGAAAAAAAATGTTTACTTTACGAAGTTATTAAAAAATAAAATAATAATAAATAAAAACATGTTTTTTTGTTTGAACAAATAAAATAAATTGGAATAAAAGTTAAAATTACGTCTAATCAAATCATATAAGGAGCCGAAAGAAACAATATAGATGCAAACCAAACATAAAGACTTTGATCTTTAATTTTTCATTGTATATTAAATATTGTTTGATTTTAAAAAAATACGTAGGAAAATAATAAAACATCAAAATATTTTATGTAACTATCAATTATAGTCGTACCAAAATCAACTATTTCTCGATCTAATACATATTCTACTATCATAATAAAAATATTAAAAAGATTGAATTCATTTTTTTTTATGTAATTGTCTTTTATTACAAATTATGTGAATTGATTAAATCTAATTGGTAAAAGACAGTGACAAATTGTATGGACTAAGGAGTGTCTTTTGAGAAAAAGAATGGGTCATTGACTATAAATGCTGAAAATGGTACACATTTATTTNTACACATTTATTTTATTAATGAAAAATAAATTATAAATTTATAAAAAAAAAAGTAAAATAAAATAAAATGAAATAAAAAAGAGAGGAAATGTTCCTACTTTCCATGTTCGAAGGCTTAACTTTGGGGATTGGGACCCAAAGCTTTTCCATTGACCAAACCTTCAATTCCTACATATATATATATTTTATATATCAAACATTTAATGCTTCATATGAACATTCTTTATAAACCATTGTATAAAATAATGGATGCACAGTACATTTACATATATATAATATATCTACATTTGCTCTAACTATATTTGTCTATAAAAAATTCATATAATATTATATTTACATAGTAAATGTTAAGATGTAACTAGATGACTTTAAATTCAACTGACTAAAGTAACTGATTTTAACGTTTTAGATAGATAATATATATATATATATATATATTATAAAAAGAATTATAGTAAATAATTATAAATTGAATAAAATAATATAAGATGGACTTCTTTCTAATCGTTATCATGTAAATTTTACAACAAAACAAATTTTGATTTGGTTTTTAACTTAAAATGCAGAAATGTGCGTTTTTTTCTGATATATATAATATTTAAATGATTTAGTATAATTTTGTTAACTTAGATTCGGAAATAAAATCAATTATTAATGGTTTTTTTTTCAATTGAATTAAGTTTAATTATAAGAAATCTTAGATTTCGCAATGGGGAAAATTGAGACGAGGTTATTCTCTTTACAAAAATGAGAAAGGTAAAAATATGTCACAAATATATTATTCTGATAATTTCTTTTTGTTTTTAAATATTATTTATTTCCATATAGTCTGTTTATAATGTCCCCCGGTCCACCGGACATTACAAAGAAAAAAATTCACGAAAAAGAGGAATAAATTCTATAAACAGTGATTTTCTTACGTCTACATGAATATTTTAATTATAAACTTTTTATATTTTCCAGACAAGAGAGGAAAAACTTAATAAATAAATCACAAATAAACAATACCAAATATTTAATTTTCTTCACTTTAACTATTTGAACCCATTGAAAAAAAAAAAAAATAACTATTTGAACAATAAATTTCCTTGAAATCGAAACAAAAGTAATCTAAAAATTGGACTAAATATTTTAAAATACTATCGATTCAATGAATCATAAATACATAATAATTTTTTAAAACCAAATAATTACTTTTTAAAAAACTTAAAATTAAATTTTTGTTTTTTTTAGTTTATTATTTGACTAATATATATAAGTATATAATTTGAGTTTGAGGTAAAGGTAAAGGAAGAGACTTATTCAAAAAGAGTTGCTTTCAAAAACCTTCTCTCTCTGATTTTGCTGATCTCATCACTTACTATCTTTTACTTCATCAAAATCCTAAAAAACACAACACTTCTAACACACAAACAAAATCAGTCAAACACTTACAATCTCTCTCTCTCTCTTCTTTCTCTCTCTAAAAATCAAGAAAATGGTTCAAAATTGGAGAAGAAGAAGAAGATCATCATCAAATCTAAACCAATCTTTTCTTTTTCTTATGATTCTTTGTTGTTTCTTATGCTGTGATGCATCAAGTAGAAGCTTATCATCAACTTATTTGTACACAAACCCTAAAAAAGATGATCATGAGATAAGAAGAGGACATTTTTTAGGGTTCTTGCCAAGACATTTTCCTGTTCCTGCTTCTGCTCCTTCAAGAAAACATAATGACATTGGTCTTCAAGCCTTTCTCTCTCCATAATCTCTCTCTCTCTATATATATATGTTTTATATGATATGTACTAATCATACATTGATTAGAGTCTAATTTGATTGTTTCTTCAATCTTTTGGGGTTTGTAATTGGAAAATATTGTGATTAGGGTTATGGATTTTTCTAATTTTTAACTCTTTTTTTTGTTATGTATATGTGATTAAAAGTTAATTACAAGGTGAGGGTTTTTGTTTTTTGATTGACATGCAAAAATTAAAACATATTTATTACTTCAATAATGCCTAATTACATATTTATGACTATTAATATTTAAAGTTATTGATTTTATTTTTATATGAAAAAATTTAGTTGGATTTAAAAGAAATAAAAAGATAGAGCAACAACCAATTCATTATATGAGGCAGACTAAAGGCCAACACAATGGGTCATCTTTTACTAAATCAACCAATGACATATGAAAAAGAAGAAATAAAAATAATAAATATTTATATATAATTTAATACGATAGTGAAGAAAGTAATTAGTGCATGAAACTATTTTTTATTGTGAAAAATAGACTATATATATAGTATTAATAAGGAAATAGATTTTTTTTTGTAAACATTTAATAATAGATTTTGAAAAGAAGAAAACTTATGTCCTTTATTAGTGTATACATTGGTGGAAAAAAAAGTGTATACATTAATATTATATTTTAATATTCTAGCGAAAGAAAAACTAGGCTTGAAGCTATTTTAATATTGTAAAATGTAAGATAAAAAATAAAAAAGTAAATAGTAAGAAATAGTGAAAAAGATAGTCCAAAAAATGAAGCAATGTTGGGTTAATAATTAATGCAAAATGGTATTTAAGATAAAATAATACATAGAAATTGGTCATGTCCATAGTGTGACCAATTAACCCATCCCGCCACGCCCGCTTTGATTTGACACTCCTTTTCATTTTACTCATTTCTTTTTCTTATAATTTATTTTGTGAAAATTAATACAAAATAAAATGATTTAACAAAAAAATGAAAGAAAAATTAGAATCCATAAATAAAAATGATTAAAATCTACACTTTTTCTTTGTTAAATATATTTTCCAATCAAATTTAGATACTATTAATAATTATATATTTGATCAAATGATGTAATCAATATTTTACACAAGTATTAATATTCTATCAACGTTTAAAATTAGATTTTGTGAATTTGTGGTGTATATATATATATATATATTAATTATATATTATAATGCATAAAAACAACCCGAGATTTCACGAAAAAATCAAGTTATTAAAAATCTACTAATTAATGTTACAATATAGATTAGTTAATCTCATAAAATTAATGAAAGTTATTCGTGTGTATATCTATATATATTATTTTGTTCATTAATTATTTTATTTACTGAAGATATTTGTGACTTTTTGTGTATATATAATATATGTAACTATATAAGAGGGATGCATGTATGTATCACTTCAACTTGTTGGAGAATATAATTAACTCTAAATATTATATAATATACAAAAAAGATTAAAAAAGATTGAGAATAAAAAAGTGAAGCCGAAAGATGCGCCGTATTAACAAAAAGTTAACCTTAATTTTCTTCCGAACCTTCTAATGGCATCAAAAGCTTTACCCTTTCTCAATATTAATTATTTTTAATAATTTTTTGTATACATAAATTACATTTTCGTGTATAAATATATACAATTATGACTCAAACAATAATGTAAAATGATGGTTCGGTTAATTGAAAGAGAAAATGGCGAACATGTTATCATTTTTCGGAAATGATTGATTATAATTACATTTACATAACAAAAAAAAATTAAATTGTAAATTTGTAAAAAAAAATGATTACATTATTATCCGATAATTCCGCAATCGATTCTAAAAATTACAAATACACGTACGTATATCTTATCATTTTATTCCTATTATTATTAATTATCACTAATTTACCTTATCACACACTAATATTCACCACAACTTTAATTTACTTTATTTAATCAATTATCATGTCATTTCATAAAGTAATTTTGTTTTGACAGGTTTCATAAAGTTCATTAATTTTTTTTAATGACCGCTATTTTTACCGGTTCGGAAATTACAATATTTTCGTTTTAATTACCGTTTCAACGATTATTTTGACCAAAAAAATGACCATTTCAACGAATTTTTACTTAAATTCAGAAATTTCGACGACTTAAATTTTAAATTATTGGTCACAAAAACATTAACAATGATTTAAACCTCAACATTTGTACAATAACATAATAATCTATCTAGACCTTGTAATTATGAACATATACAAGATTTCTAATCTTTTCTGCAACATGGTTTGATTCCGCAACAGATTTTACCATCAACATAGAAATGAACAGTCTCATCTTTCACATGTCTTTGAGTTACGCTACTTCGTGGTCCAGATGACCAAGCCATGAACAATGTTTCAAGAGCTTCATCTGAGAATCCATTGTTGCTTAGATCAAGAATCTGCAATTGTTTCGCCATTGCAAGAGCTGTTGAAAGCTCTTTGATGTAATGATTCTTGCGTGATGAATTAAGACTGCTTGAAGTTGCAACTTGCTCGTCGTCTTCACTGTCTGCAACTTCAAGATCATCACACTCCGTGTTGGTAACACATTGCTCTTGTTCTTTGTCTTTGTTTTTTGTTGGGGTTTCATGATTTTGTTGACCTAATTCTGAGTTTTCTTTCACAGGTTGGTTAAGAACTGTCTCATCAATTTTGGCATTATACGAAAGATTAAGCTCTTCTAGATTCTTGTTATCTGCACAAACATTAACATGATATTTTAGAATATATTTGAATTAATAGCAATTATGTCAAGATATTTTTCTAAAAAATAATACTCCCTCTGTTTTTTTGGTGTATTCAGACGTATTAAGAAAAATAAAGAAGAGATATTATTGTCAAAATGTAACTTTTTATGTATTGAAATCCTAATTTTTTTTTTTTATAATTTCAAACAGTTAAAATTGGCTAAAACTTTCTTATATTTTGAAATGGAGGAAGTAGTTTCATACCTGAAAGTGCTTGAATTATGCTTAGAATTCCATAGAGCCGTAGATGACACTTGTTTAAAATCAAAACTTTTATGTTTGAACAAGGATTCGTAAGCAGCATTCCCAGTGCATTGATTCCCTGTGTTCATAGTGTTTCAGGGAACTAGTTACGTTTTGAGAAGACAAGAACTTGAGTACAATGTTTACAGCAACGGGGAAGTCGTTTCTAAGGAACTAATTGTTTCCGAACATTGAAATGAGACTCGAATCATGACTTAATTATTTTCAGCCACAACAGAGTTTAGATAGAAACATACCTCTTCAGTGATTGGATTACCTCCAACATTAAGCTCAAGAATGTTAGAAGTTAGAGTAATATCTTGGACGAGCTTAAGAAAGAAAGGAGACGTTAGTCCACAACACGAAAGATCAAGCTTCACAGTTTCTTCCTTTTGATAGCATATAGATTCAGTCACTTCTATTGCTCCGTCCTAGAAAAATTTGTATAAGATTAAAAAATAGGATGCATATATCATGAATTAGAATTAATGTGAAATCATCTGCAATATATCCTCACAGTTCCTATTCCACTGCTGCCTATCAAAAGCCTTGACAAAGATGGAATCTTAACAAGTTCTTTAAGGCTATCAACAACTTGGCTGTTCAGTTTTATGCCATTCATGCTCAATTCTGCGAAGCTGTAGTAGATAAAGATATGATGGTGTTAGATTGGTACAAACAAATGAAAGAGTAAAATTGAACAGCTTAATGTGATTTCTTAAACCTGCTTAGAGTAGCCAATTTAGCCAAGAGGTTTTGAATAGCACTCCCTGAAACAGGATTGTTGTAACCTGTAATACAAGTACGAATACACCAGCTTTAGCAAGATGAAGCAAAAATAAAAATGAATTTGCATCCAAATTCAATAATTTACCAATATAGAGCTGCGAAAGTCCTGACTCAGAATCCAAAGCATCAGCAACCTTTTGGATTGTTCTTGATGTGAGTGAACAATGTTCCAAACTCAAGCTGTAGAGTGCTAAGAAACAAAAGGATTCACATCAATATAGTGCGAGAGGGGAGGATAAAAATTAAGATTATGTAGCCAAGGAACAAAAGATAGAGTCAGAACAACGAGATACCGTATATGCAAGTGAAATTGAGAAGAGAAGAAACTATACCACGGCAATTTTTCAAGATGGTTGAGAGGTATGATCCACAAGCATCTGTAAGGCGATTCTGAGACATATTGAGGACTTCCAGCCGAGTAAACAGCACAGGGCATTCACAAATCTGGTACAGAGTATATTACACAACATGAATAAACGTGAATATGTGAAACTATCTACATTTGGGCCAGGTAGGGTACCTGAAACAAAGCAGTTGGACCAAACCGGTTGCAGTGCAAGTCCAAAGTTAAGGCCCCATAAATCTGGCTTGATGAGGCAAAAAGTTGTTTCAGTTTCTCCATTGTTCCATTACCTAAATACCAACAAGACGATGGGAATTATGTTCCTTTCCATAAAAAAAAATAATATGATGGAAATCAAGTATTTTTGGATTTCTCTAGTCGTTCCTTATCATCAGAACAACGGACTCACTAATCAGCACATCAAACTAATCAGTGCAATCCGCACATGAAATGATCGTAAGTATGACGTTGGAGGCAACTTTTTCTTACCTAACATATTGTGGGAGAGATCCAACATAGCGACTGTATTATTAACATGAAGGGCACACAGCAATGGAGCAGCTGATATATCTTGCAGTTCACATTCTGACACATTGATGTCATCCTCTACCTGATAAAATACAATTAAACAAAAGTTCGGATTATATAAAAAAACAATGTTATAATATCTACTAGATCATTTTCAGCATGTTGAAAACTACACAAAGAAGAAGTAATTCGATCTCACAAACTGAGTAGTGTTCTCACCTCCGAAATATATAGTTTCTTCAGCAACTTCATACTGGGTTTCTCTGACATCTTCTGGCAACAGTCCATGTATACTTTCATCAGGCGCTTGTGGACCCAGCCTGGAATAGATCATATTACAGAACTCATTCAGCCGTATTTCATGAGCAGATGAGAAGCAATGATCATAATCTTACAAACCAAGACAATGGTTCGTAACTCAATTAAAAAGTGAAAGAGTAAGTCGTGAAGCAAAGCAAAATTCTTAACCAGATTAGTTTGACAGTCGCAAATCAAATGTAATGAATATATGATATATATCTGAGAAGAGCTTGTTTCTACCAGTGTTGTAGTCATGCCACCAACCGAGTTCAAATCCAGAGCGGAATTATTGACAAAAAGGAAGCATAGATCCCACGTGTATCAAGAAAATACTTACCACTAATGGAAGCTTCAACAACAATTTTTTCAGAAGAGCCCGTCAGAATCTCATATAAATCATGTGGTTTCAGAACTCTACCACCATATTCCAAATGATGAATGATCGGCAACAGACCTAGGTATATCCAAAGTGGACGTTCGAAGATTAAGAGTAAGCTTTCAGTGTCCAAGAATTTAATCCAAAAGTATACTTACAAGTTACAAGGCGACATCTAAGGAGTGATAAAGGAAAATGTTTGTTAAATAGCATGGCATATATTGGTAAGCAGGAGATTGACATTAATAAAGATGAACCCGAACTAGGATCATGAGCTAAATGTCTGCTTAGAAAAAAAAAAGAATTCACATACCTTTAGATTTCTCATCGTCAGGAAGCTGTACATAGTATAAGCAAGTAAGTTCCACCCTCACAGAGTCATCATTCCCAGAACATGAGTCTAACGTTATGTGTTTGTTCTCCAATTCGATTTTAATTTTTTGCTGCAAACAGTATAACATATAGTTAGCATGGAGAAGAATGGAGGAACAAGAAAAAAATATATTATGAAATTTAATCAAGCATAATAAACCATAACACAGTAGCCAGGTCACCGATGCTCACATCCTCAGTCTTGGAATAGGCGTGAAAATTCACATGAGCAGCTCCACTTTTGCAATGGGTGCCAGTGGAATCGCCAGCATCAAACTGAGATTCTCTTTTACCACTACCAGCCGTTTCAACAGCTTTGTTATTGCTCAAAGGTCTACAATTGTTGACACTTGATGCCACTTTAATGGGATGACGAGAGGTATACGAGCAAGAACCTTCTTCTACATTATCTTGAGTGGCAGAGTTTTCCATAGGATTAACAGCACCATTAAAATACATACTTCCTTCAGAAACCTCCTCATTCTGCTTAGGAACTTTTTGAGAACTGACTTTAGGGCATCCCAACTCATATTCAGTTTCACTTTCATTTTCATCGTCTGAGAGGACTAGACGACCTCGTTTGCGACCAACACCTGCCTGTTTAGAGTCTGTTACTGCAGATAAATTTTGCTTATTCTGATAAGTGTCAACATCCTGTTTTCCAGAAACTTGTTTCTTTTTGAACAGACGTTTTTCAGGCTGGAGAAATGAAATTAGTGGTGCGTCATCATTTTCTTCATCCAGGTCTGCTAGCAGTTCTGATCTATGTGAATTTGATGTTTGGAGTCCTGGTGAGCCACATGCATTTCGAATATCCTTTGGTACATTATCATTTTCTTCTGAGTCAGTTTCAGAGCATTCATCTTGTGTACCAGATTCAGCTCCCTCATCACATTCCGACTCCTTCAAATTTTCTATTTTTTCCTTCAACTCCCTAAACAATGGAATATATCTATGAGAAACGAAACGTTTTAATCTACAAACTTAGTTAACCTAACACGGATTTAGTTTCTATCTATCTAAAGTCCAGATACTACATTGTAAAGATCATCGTAAATAAGGAAGTCAATTTGTGGCACCAGATTACCTGGCTTGTTCAGCATTCCCAAATCTGATCATATGGCTATAATGCATATGTTCCAGTGCAGAAAGTTGAACTGAAGGAAGATTGGCTTTCAAAGCAATTCTGCAGGACCAAACGAGATTACATCCAAATAAGACTATCAGTTAAATTCATTAGCATGAGATATGTGTGTGCGCGCACACACACTCCCGTCTCTATATACGTGATGTATTTGCATGTAGCAGAGCTGCAGATGTATATAAACTGAGAGGAAATGCAAAACCTACTATAACTATTCACAGTGATTGTGAAAAGTACTTATTCAAGTTACATGCACACTATATCCATAAGCCATATTGTAGTAATTCCTGAACTTAACCGAGGCCAACTTGGGGTTCATTAAATCACATCCACATACTCTGCTTTACGCCTTCCTTCAATTTTTAATGATAAATTAGATATTCAACGCAAAGTCAGCTATGCAAAGGAATGTTCAAATTTTCTCAAGGAATTAATGAGTAGATCCACTAACTTGCATTGAATCACAAACGAGAACCACTCAGCAGTTCAAATGCAAAATTTTATAAACGAGAACACTCATTAAATGGATCTACCTGTACCCCTCTTCAAATGTTTGAAGTGCTCTTGTCCATTGGCCGATACAGTCCAAGCCATCACCAATATTAATTTTCGCTAGTGCCTGACCCTACTAGAGACAAGCACTAGTGAAATTTAGAATCAAGAGAGAAGAAGAGCTATAATATAAGCAAATCCAAAATAGTAAAACCAGAGTTCTTTCACCATCAATCGTTTCTGGAAACTTATTCAAGTTCTGATAAAAAAAAAGAGAAATATAAGCCGTACTAATTAGTAGGCAAACAATTCGCACCTCCATATTACCAATTGATTCGTATCCCTCGAAACCTTTCTTGAGCCACTTCAGCGCCTTTTTGAAATTTCTGAGCTTTTGGTAAGACTCTCCAACAACCAAGAAAGCATCACTCAGCTTTTCTTTGTCACAAAGTTCATCTGATATTTTCTTCTTCCTTTTTGAATATTCAAGATGCTTAACATTCAAAGAAAAATGCAACCGCTTTAGTTGCATGCAGAGATAAATCGCAGTCTCCTACTTAGATTCCAGAACTGTATCGGAAGTCATTAGAAATGTGGCACAGACAGTTGGATCAGATATTGCTTAATATAGTCTCGCCACTTTGTTCTGAACTTCTGATATTATAATTTTCAAAATAATTTTGATCTTCAAAGAACAAAAACTAAGTCATTCTTGAACAATTTAGTATTGTTGGCCTATATGCCAGTATAATCAGCAGAATTTCTCAAGATCTGAATCTGTCTAAGGAATAACATGTAAATCGTACTCCATAGTTTCCTGATGAAGTTGAAGATCTAGCAATGTTTATTAAGCATAAAGATTCTCGTACGATGAAAACTAAAACTTCTAGAAACTTTTCAAACTGATGCAAGCATAGTAAGGACTTAAATGCAAGGCGTGTTGAAAAATATAACTCACCTTCAGCCAAGCAGATACCGTGCTAGATTTTTCAATAAGACGTTCGAGACAAGCATGCACTTGGAGCATAGACTTTCGTTCCTCCGAAGTGCCTTTAGCATCAGTCATTTCCGCAGACAACTTCTTAAGCATAAGCTCTTCTTCCCTCAATTCTTCCAACACTTTAGTTGCTTTCTTGACTGTCTTAATGTTTTCCTCTATCTGTTCAACCAATGCATTCTCGTCTTGCATGGATTTTGCTAGCATAGACGCTTTACCATAACATAAAAGAGCATCATCGTACTTTTGGGTCCTGTAGTGTAATTCAGCGAGATTGATGTATCCCTTTGCTTCTCCTTGGATATGATTAATTTTATGGCAAATATTGATATCCATCTCAATATGTTTCTTTGCTTCATCCCAACGTCTCAGCTCCATATAAACATTTCCGAGGTTATGATGAAGCCTACTACGCCCAGCATCATATTCTTTCACCTCCTCTTCATTGCAAATCTTTAGCCCTTTCTTAAGAATATTGAGGGCTGCATCAGGATTATCAAGATCAAGGTCAAGCATACCAATGTTGTTATGCGCGTCAATATACTCTTCAAGAAAGCTACTAGATGCGCCAGGAGGTGGTTTCTCTTTGAGAATCTGCGCAAGTTTCATGGATTTCTTAAAATACTTTTTCGCACTTTGAATGGCATCACAATCATCGTCAGACCTCAAGAATATTTCATGGTAGGTGCGACCAAGTTGTGTACACGCTCGTTGCTTCTCCACGGTATCATTATTGTCTTTGGCAAGCTGTAAATGCTTCTTCTGCAACATCAAAGAAAAGAGAGATAGCTCTACTAAGAAAATATAGTTACCAAGTTAATGATTTTTTGCAACTACGAGCCAATGAGACCAAATTGAAACAAAATATTCGTACGTTTGCCTCAGCAGCACATCAATTTTCCCAAAAATTCAGTATTATATTCCACCCTCCCAAAAGTAGATGAACCGCCAAAACCAAATTCAGAGATTCAACGAGACAAATAATATCCAAAACAGCAAAATAAATCAAGGAAAATTAGGGAGATAGCGATAAGAGGAAGCAATATAATCCCAAGACGCTTACCTGATAAACCAAGGCTTCCTCAAAATTCTCGAGGCGGAGATAAATCTCACCAAGAGACTGACAAGTAGGTAACAAATCCTTGTCAAGCAAATACTTGACGGAGATATCGTAGTCGATTCGAAGCCACTTGAGAGCCTCAACGTACTCTCCATTGTTCTTAAGGATGTCGCCGACATTATTTGCCCACTTCGCCTCTTCTTTCCGGTTACCTTCTTCCTTCGCTTTACGATACGACCTCTTCGCCGTAGCTACATCCATCCGTCCCATCTATAACCGCCGCCTCTGCCGTTCGATTCGTCTTCTAGAAACTCTCTCTCTTCCCTTTCAATCTCTAGATTTCTCGAATTTTTTTCCTCTCTGGGAATTAAATTTCGTGCGCTTTTGCTCAATATTTGATGCCATCAAATCCCCAAAAGTCCCGCCAAAATTAAAAAGGGTAAATTAGGAAATCTATCATAAAACCCTAAACTATTTGGGCCATATTGATATTGGGCCTTGGGCCATAAAGCCTTGAAAACTCCTCAAAAACCCTAAGGGTTCCTAAGTCTCTCTATTTCTGTCTCATTTTGCGCCTCCAAAAAAGCTTCTCCTTCACCCCGACGGCTAATCCGGCGATCTGCTCTTCACGGCGCGAAGATGGTTGCAGCGAAGAAGACGAAGAAGTCTCATGAAGGAATCAACAGCAGATTAGCTCTTGTGATGAAGAGTGGAAAATACACTCTAGGTTACAAATCTGTTCTTAAATCCCTTCGCAGCTCCAAAGGTAAACTTCCTTCGATCTAATGTCCTCCGCATATACTCGGTTGAACAATTTATTAGGTTTTCGATTTGTTAATCTCCGGAGTCTCTACTTTTCTATAGGTAAGTTGATACTTATCTCAAGCAATTGTCCACCATTGCGGAGATCCGAGATTGAATACTACGCTATGCTCGCCAAGGTTGGAGTCCATCACTACAATGGAAACAATGTTGATCTAGGTACTGCTTGTGGTAAATACTTCCGTGTTTCATGCCTCAGCATTGTCGATCCAGGTGATTCAGATATCATCAAGGCACTTCCTGGAGATCAGTAATTGTAAAATTGCTGCTCATTCTGATTTTGCCCTCTCTCTCTCTACCTTTTCTATTTTATGCAAAAAACGTTGTTTAGCCTTAAGACTTGATGATGAAGTTCTTCAATGATATGACTTTTAATGGAGATTTGCTTCTTTGGTTTCTAATGAAAGTTTTTCCATTACTTAATCACTGTTAAAAAACTTCATGTTTCTCTGCACATTTTATTTTCCAACATATTTTTGAGCTACAAAGAATTGCATCGTGATCTTCTATAACAATGGAGATACTTGTGTTCTAATGTCTGATCAAATCAAAATCATTGGAAACTTTTTACACTTATAATGGATTTGAAGAGCTTTGTTCTTCATTTTTCAACTAAGAATAAACAAGGAAGACTAGAAGGAGCTACTCATCTTGCTCTATCTTCTTCTGAGATAGCATTTGTTTTGTCTTCATTATAGCTTCTTCTCTTTTTCTTGTTATATCTTTCATTTGTTCTTCATACTTAGCTTCAATCTCCTCCAATTGCTGTTTTAACCTCTCTTCTTCCTCCAAGCTTACTGGTTGAGTTATCTTTAGTTTATTCACTTTGAGAGATGATGCAGAAACAAGAGGTAATTCAGCTACTTCTGTTGTTACATTGTTGTTTCCTTCTTCTACTTTGACATTGTCAACGCAGGGCTTATCTTCCTCATCTGTTTGTGGGCAATCAGAGGACCATGAATGGCTAACAGACTCACAAGCATCATGAAAAATAGTGCCCTCTTGTTTCAATGGCTTAGCTCCGTTTTGATGACCTTTCGAGGTTCGATTTCGCTGCGAATGAAGCAAGTGTTCGACTGAAACATCAGTTTTCCAGCAAGGTATCAAGTTAACCAGCAGTATATCAATCAATTCGGCTATAAACGTCACATTCTGGTCAGTTAGCTCGAGTTGCTCGACCATTTCACTCGACACAGTAGATGCAGTGTCACCTTCTTGATAAAACAAGAAATGAATGTTCCTGACTCGTCCTGTGCAAGAAATTTAACTAAGTTTCAGTGTGCGAAAACATCGAAAAAGAAGCTGGACAAAGAAGAATATACTCACCATTCTCGTCTACAATACGGAGAATTAGAGATACAGAGTTCTCATCGTTTTCTTCACCCTTGAGAACAAAGAAGTTTCCTTTCTTTGCACGTCTAACCTCAATGCATCTAGATCCTGAGCTGTTCGTAGAAGTAACAATAGGTAGCTCATTATCATCGTCGAGATCTATCGACATCGGTCTACTACGCCGTGCTGTAGGAGGAGCTTCAGACATAAGACAACGATCTCCAAATGCACCTTCCCTAGGCATTACAATGTCAGGAAGTGGTAAAGGGTTGTTCATCGTTAAACCATTTACATGAAGAAAAGGGTCCATTAGAAGCTCTTTAGCTGATGACCTCTCGGATGCAGGTAGCAAACATTTATCAATAAATTGTTTTACTTCTGCGTCTTGAATCTTAGATAGTGATGCAGGTTTTATCCCCTGGAATCAAGAAAGAACCAAATTTGGTTAATTTTGTAAATGAGTAATCACATAGAAATTTAACGAATAACTTACTGATGAAACTTTCTTGTAGATCTGAGCAGAGTTTTTGCATTCACAGTATGGATATTCAAAAGTCACCATCTCTAACATACACATCCCAAATGAATATATATCAGCTAGCTCATTGTAGTTTTCGTCGTAAAGCTCCGGTGCCATAAACTCCGGGGTTCCTGTTAGTAACATAATAGTCATTAATTTCTAGTTCTTACAAGTTTTGGTTATGGCAGAAATGTTGAATAGGTTAAGCAAGATGAAGAGAAGGGAATGAGAAATTGTACCAATAACACTTTTGGCATTAGCTTGTTCCATGACCGTAGCGAGACCAAGATCTCCTATCTTTACTTCTCCATGGTTACCATTGATGAAAATGTTATCGCATTTGAGATCACGATGTATAATAGGCGGTTCTTGACTGTGAAGATATTTCAAACCCATTAAAATCTGTCTTGCCCAACACTTCACAGCCTTCATATTCACTTTTCTGTGTTTCTTACGATACCTAAAACCAAAAGGTTGCTTAAACCTAACAGAAGTAAATAAGTGTTTTTATGTTAGAGAGGAGTAAAGATACATACTGTCGGAGGCTCCCTGAGGTGAATAGCTCAGTTATTATGTTAACTGTCTTGTTCTTATCATCAATCCATGAATTATAGAACCTAATAATATTACTGTGTTTCAATGATTTCAAAAGACGGACTTCAGAATACAGTCTCTCCAGATCATCTGGGGACTGCAAAACATCATCTATTCGTACTTGGTTCCACGCGACTTCAATCCCATCTACTTCATCAAATGCCCTATAGCTGATTTTTGTTGAGTTAAGGATTATCTCAAGTTTATAAACCATGAAGAACATAGACAACCAAAGATATGAATATTTCTAGGATAATATTCCTAAAAGGAAACATGGAAATACGCTGAAAAGGATACACTGTCTTGAAAGCTCCTTTTCCAATAACTTCTTTATACTGAAAAATCCACAATAAGTTAGAAGAAAAACATATGATACACTCAAACAATCACAAAAGAACAAAGAAATTGCTCCAGATCATTTTAGAATACTACTCAAGCTTAATAAATCAGTAATATCTATGAAGAAACTAGGACATTCACCACTCTTAACACTTGAAAAGCAAACAAAGCCAATATGGTCTGTATGTGATTATTTTTCCAGCATCATTCAAAACAAGGCTAAAGACTTAGCAAGCTGAAAAGATCATGCTAGAAATTGTCTACATACCCGTATATATCGACAAGTAGGATCAGCTTCAAGAACATCAGGATCAGGAGGCTCTTGAAGAGCAGAAGCATCCTCTGAACCATCCATATTTTACCAAAGCTTGACAAGGATCCTACCTGCAAGCTTACAACAAAAACACCCCACAGAATCTTAGCAAAAAAGTCCTCAGATTCTCTTCAAGGTCAACAACTTGCAACGAAAGAAACGACGACAAGATACTAATTGATCAATTTCACAATAACACAAATTAAATCAAAATTTTAGCTGAAAACAATCAACACCTCAATATTTGATTTAACTAGTCAATTCAGAACAACACCAACAAGAAACAATATTCAGGCGTGAAGCTCAAATTATAGAATCGTGACATCATAATCAATTTCAAACCAATCCAAAATTCTCCCTCCCAAATTGCATTCCGTCATTAATTCACATTCAACATAAACATAATCAAATTCCACGAATCAATTTCATAGCTCGAGAAAAATAAAAGAAAAAACAGGAAACAAAAACGTCAAAAGTATCAATTCACACGCAGATAACCATATTGAGAGAGAGAGAGAGCGACTCACGTTCATATACACATACTAAACACATATTAATGACACAGAGTTTTCATTAAAACGTAACAAATCGAGCAGCCCAAACCCTCAGAGCTTCGATTCAAATGCTACCTGGAAAATGAAGCTTCGTAATGTTCTAGGTTAATCCGCCAACGTGCGACGAAACGTAGAAGAAGAAGAAAAACGAAGAAGAATAACCAAAAATCAAAGGGGGGAAAAACCTGAACCCTAATTGAGAGAAATCGATGGATAAAAACGCAGCTACAAGGGAAATACAACAAGTGTTTGTTCTAAGAGTTTTTTTTTACCTCTATTTTAATTCCTTTTTTTCCCCAAAATAAATTAAAATTAAATTAAATTCCATCTCCTAAAAACAGATATCTCCTCTCTGTTTATATATATCTTGGTCACACGTGTCAACCCACGTGGCATTTATTTAAAGTTTATAAAATTAAAACCACAATTGCTGACGTGGACACAATCCTAATATTTTCTTTCTTTGAACCAAAACAAGAGATTATTACTTAAAACATTCACCATTGAAACAAGGGACTCTGTCTGTTAACAAAAACTCTGCTCATAGTAAATCTGATTCTTCATCTTCATCAGTTGATTCTTCATCGAATGTGCTTTTACCGATGAATCTGTCAGATTCAGTCTGCGAATTGTTTTCCCAAAAAGCTCCTTGACCAATCTTGATGTCTCGGTGTTTAACAAGAATCCAGCGAAGTAGTTTGTCTTCTTTGTTGAGGTAATGAAGCTCTTTGTTGATGTTTGGAGTTGCCATCATTGTTATCTGCATCAATTGTCCCTGTAAATAAACAAAGATGGACAAATTATTTCCAAGTTTGGGTGTTGAATTACTAAGAGGATACATAAATATGGATGTTGAGTTTCAGTATCTGCAGATTCTACTAAAGAGAGATGAGAAATTGATCTTTAAAATTGCATTGTTGTTCTCAAACATATGTGAGTTCACTAATGAAGATGCAATTTCCGCCATAGTTATGAGATTTTATAATCTTTGCAACTCTCAAACATATGCTAATCCTACAGCTATTGAGGATCTAAAGAAAAAACCAGCTAAATGTGTGAATTCTATGTTCTTCTAAGTAACCCAAATTCTATTCCTACAATAGCTAGATGTCAAAGAACAGAAACTGTTTGATGAAATCTATGGTAGAGAGACTAAATAAACAAAAGCTACGATTGTTTGTACCAGGTGACTTTTCTAGAGTTAACGCATCAAACTAAATTGAGCAATACAAGTATCTTTTAGGAGGAGCCCTAAGAACAATCAATCCAAAACTATACATAGCAATCCAGGGTTGTAGCTAGAATGAGAGTACATGATTGCATATATTAACGAGAATGACAGATCAGAAACTTGTAAACCCAAAATCGTATTCAATCTGAGTTCAAAAGACCAGACTAAGCCCTAATGCGTTTTTACCAACACAGAAACCTCCAAAAAAGCAGAAAAATCCTGATCCTGTAACGGAGTCGATAAAACATCGATTCAATAACAGCCTAACGCGATTTCAATACTCATTTTACCTGATAATGTCTTCCATCGAGCTTTCTAATACCATAACCCAATTCAACTTTACCAAACGATTTGATATTAGTGAGGACGCCATTTCTACTGTAAACATGTTTCCCAATACGCCCAACGAGATCGATTAGACCCTCTTTCCTGATAATTGGCTTGAACAGAAGCATACAGTCGTAGAGCGGCATTTTGATCTTCCACTTTCTCCCAACGAAGAGTCCGAGAGAGAGAATACAAAATTCAAGATTTGGCCCGTCGGAACTAAATTAGGGTTTTACTCTCCGACAAGTAGCTCTGATGAAACGACGCCGTATTAATTAATTTCCCTTAAAACGTTTTTTCCTTCTCTTTTTCTTCCTAATCATGTTAATCATCTAATCAAATAAATTTCATTAAACAAAAACATTAGTAAAATCTTCTCAGCATAAAACCGTAAAAATAAACTTAATTTATAAATGATTTAAAAATAAATTTGCTCACATGTTATCGGCTCAAAATATGTTAATTTTAATTAATCAAGTAAAAAATCTTCTCTAAATCAAATTTTTTTAGGAAAATATTTTTTAACAAATAGCAACAAATCTTAAAATCCATGTACATAAAAAAAAAACTAAACCAAGATTTACCCACTTGGGTTAAAAAAAAAAAGATTTACCCACTTTAGCAGCTAATCCAACCGCGGTTAACACCTGGTTTAGCACCAATATTGAACCGTACTTAACCAATGTCAATATCTCAACAATAACATCTGGAAATGAAGTCATTCCTGGTGAATTATCTTCTTATGTATTACCAGTTATTAAATCTTTAACAAATCTTATAAATCAAGAAAATCTACCGATTTTTGTTACGACTACAGTAGCTATGTGTAGCTATGGCTTTCTATTTGCTACTTTTAATGAGAATCTGAAACCAGTTGGTGAAGAACAGAACTTTGGGTAGTATTATCCAGAAAATTTGAGTCCTGTTTATAAATTATTTTGATTCATATAATAATAAACAATTTTTTTATATAAGATAAGAGAAGTTAACTGTTTATTTACATAGCTAATAACTGATAACCATTTTTGTTTTTTCAAGCTTTTTAATGTTATTTACTTTCACAAACTGAAATAAAAGACTTACCTGGTCAAGATTTTGAAGGAAGAGGAAGCTGAGGATGGGTCAGGACTCAGGTGTGGTCACGTCTGTTAAAGAACGGCTGCTTTGGTTAAGCAATACATTCTTCATTTCTTTGTAACATCTTAACTCTTCCAAGGCTTCTGATGTTGTTCTTGAAGCTAGAGATGCTATAATAGATGCTGATCCTGGTCGTGTTGCGGTTGTATTGTCGGGACAAGGGTTGGGTTTGGTGGAGGAGGAGCTTTCGAGGATGGAGGATTCGGTTATATCTTGTCTAAGAGGAGGAGCTTTCTTTAGTAATCTCACAAGAGCACCAACTTCAGCATCTTGAGATTTTTTCATTGGGAACGAACCACTTGACTCAAGTGGTTCATGTGTTGTTGTATCTCCTCTGTGATCGAACGAGCCCGGTCTGGAAATAGGTAACAAGAGCAAAAGCTAATCAATACACGTTTAAGCATAACAACAGATAAGGACGGTTTCAGTTTTGAGAACATACCTGCTTCCAGGGTCTGTAATATCATCATATTCAACATCAAATGGACAAGGGAAATCTGGATCATCGAAATCATCTGGAAAAGATCTACTTGAACTCCGAGAATAGGAGATCCGTGGTGAGCTGTTGGATGATAGTCTTATACCAGAATACCTCTTTGAATCGTCTCTCCCGTACAGAAAAAGCTAGAAGAGAAAGCTTATGAATACTCTTAAGTTGAGTTAGATGATAGAAAAAAGAGTTAAAAGATAGATATGTGGAGTTTTTGTTACCTTCTCCATTGCTGCTCCAGATTCAAGAGGACCAGAGTTTCTCACAGGCTTTAAAGAACCATGTCTTGACAATTTTAAATGTTGAGAAGGTGCCATGATTTGTTTAGGGGAATTCATGAGCTTTGCGACAGGGATTCTAACTGGAGCACTTTCGGTACGTATGATGGCTCTTGTTAAGGGACTTCCCGGGACGTGTATAGGTGCAGAAGGTGAAGATGGAGGGGAGAAATCTCGAGAAGGAGAATACTCTTCAACGTAACAGTCTTTTCTACGACCAGTAGGCATATCAGAAGGATGAGGAGGTAAACAACCAGCAGGGAAACGACGATAACAAGGATTTGAAACCAATGCAAGTGAATCTGAATTTGTAGGTGATGGTGAGCAAGAAACTGAAGGTGGAGAAACCTTGTAACGATCAAAACTCCAACTATGGCGTCTGGAAAATGGCAGTGAAGGAGGTGAACCATATGAAAGAGGAAGAGAAGGAAACCTCTTTAATGGATCAGCTAAGGGACTTCCCACATAATCAGTGATAACTGTTGAAGAGATCGGAGTTGAATGCTCACAATTGACATCTGAAAGTGAACGATATAACACAGACAAGCAAAGTCTACCGCAGATAGTTTCAACAGGTGTGAAAGCAAACTTCTGCATTTCTGCTTCTTCTCTACGAGTTAATGGCTCAACTATAGAAGGAACCATGGGAACAAGCTTGAACTTACATATCTGACCAGATGAATTGAGTTCACGGAAAATCTTATAAGCAGGTAAAAGCCTAACCATCACAAACAATGATCTCAGCAGTAGAGTAGCTTTCTTATACATCACTTGTAACTTATTATTGCTTGATCTCCTGCTAGTGTTACCACTTTCTCTTATCTTTCTGTTATCATATTGCACAACCCATCTCTCAATTATCATTTCGTTTTTCGTTTCACATCCCAATTCATCTTGATCAGAATTCCACCCAGATTGATACTCTTTCTCAGAAAAATTCCTAAGAAGCTTCGGTTTACCAGAAGGGTTTATCTGATCACTAACAAGTGATCTTTGCACCAAAACAACATCAATAACCAGAGGCTCAAGACTACTACGGCGTCCAATATCAAAATTCTCAAGTGCTGCAGGACATTCTCTAAGAGCTAGATTGAACCATTTGTCCCTAGGTCTCACACTTGAGGACGAGGAAGAAGATGAAGATGGAGAACATATCATCTGTTCACCACTAAAATTTCTTGAAGACATATAAGGAGTTCTTGATTCCAGAATTATGTGTTGGCTTTTAGCAAAGAACTCAACTATTACTTGTTCTGCTTTAGCACCTTCTGAATTGTTACTGTTGTTGTGTGAAGATGACATCCTTTTACTTTAACTGTTCCTGAGAATCAAAAATTTGAAAACCACTTCACTATTACTCACTATAAAACAAACAAAGATTCATCAAATATTCACTTGATTAAAAATGGTAACATTATTGATTCCACATACGATCAAAATCGAACAAAATCTCCAGTAAATCCCAGAACTTAAGGGAATCCTAGAATCATCTATATAGATCATAATGTTCAAATCCCGTATAAGAAACAAACAACAGAGAGTAAAAACCCTAGAAATCGAAAAACAGAGCACAATAGTATAAACTCACGAACTCATGAAATTGACTCAGTAAGCACCATCACCTTATCAAATCACAACCGGAACCTCGCAATCTCGATTTGATCACTCCTTTTGACTTTAACACTGATCTCCGAAACCGTTTCTCTCCTCACTTTATATCTTACTAACGATTTTTATCCGCAAAATTGAAAGAACCCTAACAATCAAACATCAAAATAAGCCCAAACACTTCTAAATCAAACAACGCAAAAGACGAAACGGAAACGAGAGAGTGGATTATGATTCAAAATTGAGGGAGAATTTTCTTCCTGAGAAGAAGTCGAAATATCTGGTCATTCCATAGTCTTTCTCTGAGACCGAAGATATCTTCTTCGTGACTCGTTATTTAATTTAAAAAAATAATAAATAATTTAATTTATCTGAAATTAGGAGATTAGTGGGTCCCACATACGTAACCCTTCGTAGGTAAAGGAAGTTAGGAATATGCCAATTAATATGAAATAATTCTAATTTTTAACTCCTTAACTTATCTAATCAAATTATTATCCACGTCATCAATCATATAAATTCAACTACCAAAAATGAATTTTTTTGTAACATGATTATGTCTGATAAAGAGTTGCATTATATTTCAGTTTATGTCGATCAACAAATCTAAAAATAGAAAGACTTTTAAATTAATTTCCACCTAAATTAGTAAATTACATTTTTAAAGACTTTTGAAAAACAATTTGGGCCTAATTTGATAATAGAGTTTCATATTAAGCCCATATAAAAAAGGATTATACTATTGGGCCATTAATTATAGGATAATTACAACTTACCACGAAAATTAAAGAAATCATTTATTTCAGTATATCAGTTTATTTCTGGAAGATTAATTAAAAATAAGTTAAGAGAGAAACGAAAAAATAACTTACCACGAAAATTAAAAAAATAATGTATTTCTAGTATATTAATTTACTGTTATTATAATTGTTTTCTCAACCCACCTTAGAAATACTTTACTTTTTTTTAGGCATTGCAACTTACCACGAAAATTAAGTTTTTATCACAAATACACAAAATTTGACAATTGTCAATTTCTCTATATATATATATAATATTATATACATTAATGAAATAACAAACCAATTGAATATAAAACTAATATACATATTTGCTTATTATTATAAAAGGAATGTTATTTTTAATACACTACAAAAAAAAACCTTGTCGACAAAAAGAAAACCTTTAAATAACATTTTTCTAAAGAGAATTAAAACTATCAACGTTTGTATTAAATATAATTGTAAGAGAAAAATAAAGTTTAATTAATATATATATGGATATTATTTATAATTATAATATATTAAACGTTAATCAAAATGAGATAGTAACACTTCAAACGTAACGACAAATTGTTAATATTTCTATATACAAGTGTCGGTCATTTTTAATGTTCTTTCAACTTTTAAAAGCTATATTACAAATATTAAATAGAATAAAAAATCTTTCTAAACATATTTTATGCTGCATGTATGATTATCGTCTTCAAAAAATCTATTCTAAACTAAAATAATGTTTAATGATAACTATTATAATATGCATATTAAAAAAATTATAACGCACTATAATATTGTATTTATTATTTTAATTTTTTGTGATAATGGGTATCTCTAAAATATTATTTAAAATTCTACAAAAACAAATAAGGTCACGTGTTATGCAAAATATATCCATGATGCACTAATTACTATGTTAGAGATAAAAATCCTATATCTTATGAGTTATAAATTTATAATTAAAAGATAATTAAATGGGAAAATAATTAAATAATTTAAAACAAGGAGGGTTAAAAAGCAAAATATCCCACTTGTGTGTTATTTTGAGTGCTTTAAATTCATGTCCACGAAAATTTAATCATGTCTATCTTCAACTCTCTATCTAGAATTAAGTAAAGTATATAACAAATTATAAAGTGATTTATATATTAAACACCTTTTATGTTTTCATTTAATAGAAATAACATGAAATTGGTATATTTATCAATCAAAATCTACAATTTTTTAATTTTTCATATACAAATTATAAGTTTTTTTATTTTTTTAACTTATAATTTGTAGATGAAAACTTATAATATGATTAAATTGGAAACTTAAATAAAAATTCATAATTTGTATATGAAAGCTTATAATTTGTATATGAAAAGTTAAAAATTATAAAGTAATTTATATGAAAAAAAAAACTGGTATATTTATCAATCACAATCTACACAAATTTTATCTTTTTTTAACAACGCACTATATCATATACCATATTAAATATTTATGTTCAAAGTATTTTTAGTCAAAATTTGGTATAAAAGGAGAGAGCTAAGTATATCTTTTAAAATTTTAATCATATTATAGAATAATGTTGACATATATCTTAATACACTAAAATCATTGAGCATGCAAAAAGGGTGTGGAAAATAGCAATTGAGTTTTTTAAAATTAAATTGAACTATAATGTATTAAAAGTAAGAAATAAAAATAAGATGATATTTGTTATTTAAAATTAGGGATTACCGTGTTTTAAACTATTTTTTCGTTTTGTGAAAAAAAACTCTAAATTATCAAAAATAGTTTTTAAAACTTTGAATTTTGATATTTTTGTTTTTTTTTCAACTTTGAACTTTAATAACTGAATTTTTAAATCCAAATTCAAAAATTAAACCTGAAACTATCAGAATCAACCAAAAAATTAAATTTTATTTTTGGAAAATTTTGGGATTATAATTTAACTTCAGACTTTAAAAAACCATTTTGAGAATTAGATGGTTTTTGACAAAATAAAAACAAATTAGGATTTGAAATAAAGTAATCCTCTAAACATTAGCACGAGTTATTAAAGTCAATTATGAAAACTATTTTTTTTCTTATTTTTTTTGTTGATAAATTATATTTTTCTTTCGCATGAATATACACAAATATCTTCAAATATATCGATTAGTATCAAATTCTACATAAATACCTTATAAAAGTTATATAATTTTTTTAATCACTTATGCAAAGATATTTTTTTTCTTCTAAATCTAACAATATTTTCTTGATTTATGCATCAAAAAGTTACTAAAAGATGGTATCAAAAATTAATGTTAGGGGAGATTTATGCTTGAAGAAAACAACAAAGCCTAAACCCAGACGGTAACGTTTGTGGAAAAGTAGCAATAAAACCAGATCACATCTACTTCGCTTTCCTTACTTTATACAAAAAAATTATTCATAATATTATATAATTTATTATATTAATGCAGACAAAACTTTATCGTTTAGATTTTATAAAAATCATTACATTCTCAAAATAGATTTTGAATAATTTTTTTACCTGTAAAAGAAATAACTGAAAACAACACTTATCTACCCTAAAAATCCTTTATTTTCATTTTAGTTAAAACATTTTTAGTAAATTCAGCTTAACTTTAGTGGCAGTCATTTTCACATTATTCATAAAAATTTACCCAAGAACAAAAAATAAAGCATAATTATAAGGTCCTACTTCAAATAAAGTTAACTAATTTCCCATTTCGAATTTCATATTTCTTTATTTTCTATTATAGAAAATCACAAAACAACATAACACAAACACATGGCAAAGAAAACAAAACACAGCAACAAAACAAAACACAACACTGCTTTACAACTCTACACATATCATAATACATATATCATACAACAAGGCCATACAATAATAGATAACAACTTATTTATTCATTTTTATAATAAATTATATAAAAAAATCAAAAATTATCAAGACAAGTGATTTGAGTCCAGATTTGTCCCTACCTAGCATTTTGTAATTGGAAAAAAGATATGGTCTAGACCACAATCTACACATATTCATGGAATTGGATAAGCTCTTTATGGGTCCCAAAAACCTTTAAAAACAACCAATTTGATTCAAAACCAACAACTTATAATCTCTAGTTTTATAATTTCCTAGTCCCCACTAAACTTTCATCAATCTATATATATAAAACCACACTTAATACCACCAAGTCAAAAATCAAAGCAATAACACTAAAAAAAAAAAAACAAAGATGTCTAGAGATCACTTACCTTCATCATCTGAAGTATTCCAAGAACACTTTCTTGGCAATTTCATCTCCAGGAAATTGCTTATGCATAATCCATTTGACCACTATAGTCAACGACCTCTCCAGGTTGCACAAGCTCCTCCTTTACCTGATAAGAACAATTTAGGTAGTAATGTTCTCATGCTTCTTTCGATTCTCATCTGTGGTATGATTTGCTCTCTCGGGTTACATTACATCATACGTTGCGCATTTAGACGGTCTTCGAGTTTCATGATTTCTGATCCTATCTCTAGTCCATCTACACCACGTCGTTCAGTAACCAAAGGGATTAAGAAGAAAGCTCTTAAGATGTTTCCAGTAATGAGTTACTCACCTGAGATGAATTTGTCAGGGATTGGAGAGGAGTGTGTTATTTGTTTGTCTGATTTCGTTGCTGGAGAACAGCTACGGTTGCTTCCTAAATGTAATCATGGATTCCATGTGAATTGCATCGATAAGTGGCTTACGGAGAATCAGACTTGTCCGAAATGCAGACACTGTTTGGTTGAAACATGTCAAAAGATCTTAGGTGACTGCAGTGAAGCTGAACAAGTGGCGGAAACACCAGCGGTAGCACCAATGGAGAGCATAGAGATTAGAATTGCTCCTCTAGAACCTGAAGCAAGAGTAGACACTTTTAGAGGAAGCAGATAGCATAGGCAAACAAGCAATCAGTATATCAGAGTTTGTTTCTCCAAATTTTATCTCCCTGGCGACGGGAATCGAAAACCAAATAAAACCAAATTATTTTTTGTTTTGCCTGAAATCCAAAGTGTATAGAGAGAATAGATCAAAGGTTATTAATAGCATCACAAGTTTATCAAGACTATTTTTGCCAATTTTCTTGTATTTTGAGTGGTATGTGAGTTTATGTACTCATATTTAAAACTAAGACTAACACTCGAAACTGCCATCTCTCGAGAAAAGTTTTGGAAACAACGTGCTTGTTGGGCGACAAGTTCAATGACAGATTTTAGTAACGAGCGATTTAAAATTCGAAACACTGAAATACCTAGCGTTTAATTTTTAATCGCCGTTAAAACTTGTTGCTAAAACATGTCGCTGAACCTCGGCAATAGGTAAACAAACATGTTTGGCGACAAGTTTTAACAACATGTCTCACCAATAAGTCGATGACGACAAAACGAACAAACCAAACTTCTCTATAGTCACAATCATTAAGTAGAACCAGATTACTACTTTCAAAGCTCTAAGAACTAATGGTTTCCTGAAGATGAAGCTCTGGATACAAAAGTATCGCATGAAGAAACATTCACCAACTTGGTACACTAGCACTAATCAAGCCCGGTCCTGAAAATTCCCGAGGTCACAAGCCAAACTAAAAAAAAAAACCTTTACTTAAGGAAAATGTTTCACCTCATGGCCTGTCCTGGCACTAATCTATATGCCCCAGAACTAGCTCACATAAGTTAGCTGGTTCATAAAGAATTATGGATTCTTCTTCTCAATGATAGAGAAAGCAAGTTGGTGTGATTAGAAAATAGATATGGACCCAACCCATAATAGGGGAAAATAAACCCACTAATTATTATGGGCAATAGTCAAACCTAAAAGCTAGCGTGAGGAATGCATAGTGTCTTGTCAATATCATGCAATAACAACATGGTATGGGATCACAATGGAAAGCTCCAAGATAACAGATTCTGAAAATCCTGAAAATAGGAACACATATAGTTTTTTATATCAATTTGATACTGATTGATATCTTATCCTAGCCTTTAACAGATGCTTCAACTATTGAACTATCATCCTGAAACTAAACAGGTATTTTTCAGAAGAAACAAAAACAAAGCTGGAATCCACAAGAAGAAACTACTAATAAATGGTTTAATTATCAGCAACTTGTTGAGACTAAGTTTTAAATGTCACAATGAGATCTTGGAGATCCTAAGCGATTTCATAAACAAAAGGGGATCCAAGTAAAGCTTAAAGATCCTAGGCACTTGTGATTGGAGGGGATATAAATAAAGTATTGAGTTCAAATCAATATACACTCCCCGACTAAGAAGTTGGAGTATATTAGTATATGAAGCAATGCATAGAAAAGAAACGTGATTGGTTCATAAGTGCAGAAAGTGTTAAAGATTTGAAGGATAAAGCTTCAAAAATACTTGTATAGAGAACTTATGTCAAAAAAAATTCTACTTGAATATATATTAAAGATTCAGGTAATTCAAAACTAGGCTAATAAATATTGGAAAAGGTCTATCGACGTACCGTTAAATAGGGAAAGAGCTGGACAAAATAGGTTGCGCCAATTCATCCAAACGCAATTTAAAGCTGTTTACATTATCAAGAAAAAAAAAAGATTAGTAGGAAAGATTGACAAATAATCTACCGAAAAAGCTCACAAACAGTAAGAAATGGACTTGAAAGGTAATGAATATGTTCCACTAACGAGTGAATACCAATAATGGAACCTAGATAAATAATCAGAACAGACACAAAAACTCTGTTCTAGGACAAAAGAGTTCCATGCGGAAAAGTCTTAAGGTAGGTGTTCCAAGGATACTCGAATTCTCTCACATCATTTGTGTCTGTAGGTAACAGTTCTCTCAGGTCATTCAGAGAAATACAGTAAACCGATACTTCAGTTTGATTGATGCTTTACGTTTACACTCCAATCTTTTCACATCTTAATGCTCTTTTACCCACTCACTTTAATAATACAGAGATAGGACAACTTACCAAATCAAGAACGTAGACAGAAGAATGCACAAGTATCACATGTTATTCCAAGCAATATGGCTACAATAAAAGTAAAGTTAATCACTTTGGGAAAGATAACAAAAGATAAATCACATCTGTTCGTACCAGCTATAAGGAACCAAGTGGCACAAAGTAAGAAACGACAAATCTTTTACACATAGGCGTACCAACTTTCTGTAATTATCAGAGTAAGACTGCTGATAAATGATAATAAAGGAGGCATCTCCTGCTTTCCCTCTCCAAAAATACATAAAATCTGTCCCAAACCAATTCGTTGCTAAACTTTCTCCCAACCATTATCATTAGCCTAAAAGTACCATCAGATCTTGCTTTAATTTAAAGTCACAAGGAAAACGTTTATTTTAGATTGCATTGGCGATTTGCATTCAGTAAGAGGCAATATCTCACAAAGCAAACAAGAATAAATTGTTTTTATTTAAAGCATATGTATGGCAAGAAAAAGAAAGATAACCTGTCTTGAAAAGGAGCAGGAGCTGGACACTAAGGCTTTTGGAGTGATCTTTATTCATAAAAGTAGTCTTTAACAGGAATCCCTGGAACAGGATTTGGCCTTCTAGCTGCTCTGTACACAAACTTGAACTAACTATGGACGGAACTGGCTTCCTCTTTCCCAAACGTAAGTCCTGTAAGCTAATAAGATTCACCGTTGTAAACAAGAAAACCATATTGATGAATATAATGTATATAGGCGATATTTTTAAATCAAAGCTAATCAGCTTAATGTGACAAAGATGTCACCGTATAATGTATTTTGCACAAAACAACTTTCACTTCCTTTAACATCTGTTATTTTCGTAAGATATATTAGACGCCCTAATGTCTAAGGCCAAAGAGATGTGTTTGGTACCTTAAAGATAGGGAAAGTTCATGGCTGCTCCAGCTAAAGCTCATGGGTCCCTGAGAGCAATTCCTGGTGATTTGATTTGCTAAAGCCACTGCCACGTGGCACTACAATTGCAGTAAATGGTATGATGGACCCATATTTCAGTGGAGAATCCATATAGAAGCAGCTATTAAATAAAATAAGACACTAAAGGACCTTACTAATTTCCAAGCATATTCCACCAAACAATATCAGAAAAATTATATAAAACTATTTTTCGTTAAATATCAGAAAGGTTTCTAAAACCTTTACCTTTTCTTCTATATATATGACCAACAGCAAAAAACCTAGAAGATCTATCAAACTCTTCAAACTAGGTTATCATGTTGACTGCAACTTCCGCTCCTACTTCCAATCCAACAGAGCTCTTCCAAGATTTTCTTGGAAACTTTTTCTCAAGAAGACTACTACTTCATACAGCTATTCAACCACCGACCCCAGCACCATCTCCGATTGTAAACCTTGACGATGCATCACGGTCGTCTACAGGTGATCAGAGCTTTGATACAAATATTGTCATGGTCCTCTCAGTCCTGTTATGTGCACTAGTTTGCTCACTTGGATTGAATTATATCATAAGATGTGCATTGAGGTTCTCCAATTTATTATCATCCGAAGCTAGTGACGACCGTGCAATTCGCTTGGCCAACACAGGAGTCAAACGAAAAGCCTTGAAGAGTTTCCAAACGGTAAGTTACTCTACAGAACTGAAACTGCCTGGCCTAGATACTGAGTGCGCCATATGCCTCTCAGAGTTTGTATCCGGGGAGCGAGTGAAGCTTCTGCCAAAGTGCCACCACGGATTCCATGTCCGATGCATAGACAAATGGCTACGCTCACACTCATCCTGCCCCACTTGCAGGCACTGTCTCCTTCAAACATGTCAAAAGATAGCTGGCTGCAGTGAAACGACCTCATCACCTACTCTACCGCCACAGGACAGCATCATCCTGCAAATAGCACCACTAGAACCGGAAAGATTGATACAGAATTTTAGATGAAACCAGTCAACAAAACTTAGGTGCTCTTATGTTTTAAACTTTTATATAGATGTACTACTAGTACAACACCTTTAGGATTAGTCCAAATAGAAAGCAGTCTGCAGTTCAAAACAATGCTAGCATACCCATTGTAAAGTTATCAAATTTATGAAATGTTGCTTGTTTTGTTTTTAACGACTAAAAGTCCACATTCAATACTAGATGTTAAACTCACGTGATTGAATGAAACTATAAACAATTCGAGCCCCAAAGAAAAGGAAGCTGAGAAGACAAAACACTTAAAACCAATCAGTCTAACGAGGGCATCCAATCAACTTGGTCAACTAAGAGAATCCTTCAACCTTAGCTTTAAGAAGTTTCCAGATTATAGAAAAATCGTGCTATGCCACTAGCTTCTTGTTTAATACTGATTATTACATAAAGATTGATGCCCATCTTCGTAAAATAATACTATATTATCCCTCCAGACATAGACGACTTCTATTGTTTCTTTATTTTAGTAGGCTGAGATGATGATCACACCATATTAAAACAAGAAAAAATAACTCTGAAAGAATCCTCACGACCCCACCAGTAAAAAATGCATTGTTATAATCCACCCAAATGAGAATAAGCCGTAAATTGAGAAAGATAGAGGCTACAACTAGGATCAAACAGCGTAAAGTGAGATGGAATCTGAGCATGAAACCACCATATAGTCAAATCAAATTGATAACTAAATGGGTGTGCTTTAATATTATATTAATCATATGAAGTAAATGGTACGATAATTCAACAACCATTGTTTGTGCTGACAAATACCAAGGTCAATTATACCAAATTGAGACCACAGAAAATGGACAACTAAAAGCAACAAGCCAATCATTCAACACTGAAAACCACTGATGGAGCCGCAAATGTTAATAGTTTATACTCAAATCAGCACAGTGGAAGAACAAAGAGTAAACTAAAATGCGGAACTGCCGAAACGCCTACAATTCCAATTCCAGCATCTAACCAAACTAATTATAGGCAATGTTCATCTAAAATTGAAATGATTAGCAAACTTGAACCAAGAAATATCACAACAGATAGTTGAAGTTTTCTCATACCCAAGCACTTATATAAGTACAAGTATAAGTCCCTCACACTCGTCCGCCTCTATAAACACTTTTCTAAGCTCGTACATTATAAAAGATGATTCACGAGAACCAACACACCACAATTTGAATTGAAAACTAAATAAACAATCCTGAGATGCAGAGTTCTATAAACCAACAAATTCAGAAATCCTATACGTCATTCAAAATTGATGAAAAAACACACACATCAACCTCGGATCGAAAAAAACGAAACGAGAAACTAAACAGAAACAAGAGAACGAAATCGTTCGCTCGAATTTCACCCGATTCAAACCAACGGAAGATTAAGTAAAAGAAATCACAGTAAATCAAACGAGATTCAAATGAAACAGCAAGAAATTAGACAACGCGCAATATGAATTTCAAAAACTAATCGCACCTCCTTGCCTCCTTTTCGACGATCAAAATCAAAATTGCAAATCCCAACCATGACCTCTTTCGTTGGCGCCCAGCAATTAACACTGGACTGTACAATTTATGGGCTAGGTCACTTTTGAATCAAGCCCATAACAGGCCCATTATAAACATAGTCTATTAGTAATTAGTATTGATCGCATTATATAATAACCCAAACTTTTAACTTTAACAAACCTTAAATCATAATTAACAGCTTTATTTACACCAATTGAATTTTAAAGTAACAAAATCCATATATTTGAAATAAATAAAAAAGCAATAAAACTTTATGGCTGGATTGTGGTGTGCCACTACTACTAAAGTCGACGGAAAATAAAAAAGATGGATCTCTAGGATCAATCAACCAAACTATTATAATTACATACTAAATCCAGAAAATATAATTAATTGACTTTTCTACAAAACAAAAACACATGAACGTGCCCTGCCATATATATATATACATGTAACTATATATTATAAAAATATGAACGTGGCCTGCCATGTATAAACCATATAATATATAGTCGAAAAATTAAATGTAATCATAACAGTAGCGATGTAAATTCAGAACTAGTTTCGTTTAATGATGGACATAACGTTTTTTTTTATATGCCAGCTCAACCCCTTCTTCCCACGTGCTTGTCACGTGCATCACAAAAAAGTTGACTTTTTTGTTTGAGCTTTCACTGGTTTAGAGTTTGACCGGTACAAATTCAATTGAATTTTAAACCGGACTCTACCAAGTTATGTTATCACCATCTCCTAGAACAAGTTGTATTTTTATAATGTATTAGAATAATAGGTCAAATTTTAATTTTTGGATTTTTATTTTAAAATACATCTGAAACAGTAAACTTGAAAAGATTTACAATTGTTTTTGTGTGTCAGCAAATAAATTATGTAATAGTTAATTTACAATCGTTTTGACGACTTCGCATGTTGTAGCCATTATTAATACAACAATTAATCAACAATATGATGAAATATTATTATTTTATTTTATATTTATCCGTTTACACATCACAAGTCACTTTCTTTCACGGTCTGGAATTAATATTCGGCTTATAAATTAATTAGAAAAATACGATTCTAATTATATAAAAAATTATTATTTAAGTTGAATATTATGAAATCTAATTAAACAAGCTAGGCACGACCCACGACCATCGTTGCCTCGATTGACTTGGTATCACTAAAATAAAATTAAGAAAAAAAAAATAAAAGTAAATAATTAAAATGGAGCTGTCATCTTACGCCGAGCTGATGATAGTGTGAAGCCATCACAGCCAACCATTGATCTACTAATCTGATTAATCCAACGGCTGAGATTTTAATCAAAATAATTAGAGTCTAAAATTTGTTAACACGAGGGAAAAGGCTGTCTGACAGCCAGGTCACGTTATCTTTTGCTGTGGTCGAAATGATTCGTCTATGTCGATTTTTTTTTTTTAATTTTTTTTTTGAAAGGACGAAAAAGAAGATAACCCGCCTATATATAACGCATATATCTCCACCTTTAAACTGTCTCGTTCTCCTCAGTTAATCGGCCGTTTTACATCTCCGGCGAGAAGAGAGAGAAGGAAGTTAAAGCGAGTTAAGAGAGAGAGAGAGAGCTAGACTGGTTTCCATTTCTGCATCGGCCTCTATCTACTTCCGTTTTTCGATCTTCTCTCATCTAAGGTAAAAAAAACGTCTGGATCTACTTTATATGTTGGATCTGGATGTTGTTTGACTTTTGAAGAGAGATTTGGAGTTGTTTGAGTCTGGATCTGTGAAAGATTGAGAAATCTTTTTGTATTCCGGAATGATTTCATTTTCAGCTAGATAGAGTAATCGGAATTTGTCGTGATCTTGATCTTATTTTTGGTTGGTTAGATCCATCTTTAGATTACTGCTACCTTTGATCCTTTTTGTTTTGTGTGTGAATATCTGGGAATGATTCGTAAATGTCAATTGAAATCTGAAATTTTAAGTCTAGATGAACTTTGACTATGGTAGATTTCGATTTAGAGATGCTATAGGGAAGTACCTGAACATGAACCCTAAAGACTTTATGCTCTCCGATCGGTTAGGGTTCTTTTGCTAATGAACTCTCCGCTATTCACGGGTATATTGAACTTCTAAGACTAAGGTCTTTGTAGTGTTATACACGTAGAATGAGAAATCTATTTCTGAATGATAAGTTGGTTTCTTTTAACTTGATGCGGGATCATTTCATAGTATCCAGCTTTAATTTTTGTTTTTGTGTGCAGCTCCTAGAAAATGGCTGAGGCTGATGATATTCAACCTATCGTCTGTGACAATGGTACCGGTATGGTGAAGGTTAGTATCTTCACTTTTAGAAATTGTTTGTTTTCCCTTTCGGTTAGAAACTGCAGTTGGCTGATACATTGGTTGCATAACTTTGTGTACAGGCTGGTTTTGCTGGTGATGATGCTCCCAGAGCTGTTTTCCCCAGTGTTGTTGGTAGGCCTAGACATCATGGTGTCATGGTTGGAATGAACCAGAAAGATGCCTATGTTGGTGACGAAGCACAATCTAAAAGAGGTATTCTCACATTGAAATACCCAATTGAGCATGGTGTGGTCAGCAACTGGGATGACATGGAAAAGATCTGGCATCACACCTTCTACAATGAGCTCCGTATTGCTCCTGAAGAGCACCCTGTTCTTCTTACCGAAGCTCCTCTTAACCCAAAGGCCAACAGAGAGAAGATGACTCAAATCATGTTTGAGACATTCAATTCTCCGGCCATGTATGTAGCCATCCAGGCTGTTCTCTCCCTGTACGCCAGTGGTCGTACAACCGGTAAGTACATTGAATATCAGAGTTACAATATGCTGTCTTTATAACTTGATAATCATACTGATAGTGAACAAATTTTTTGTTGAGCAGGTATCGTGTTGGATTCTGGTGATGGTGTGTCCCACACTGTCCCAATTTACGAGGGTTTCTCCCTTCCTCATGCCATCCTCCGTCTTGACCTTGCTGGTCGTGACCTCACTGATTACCTCATGAAGATTCTTACCGAGAGAGGTTACATGTTTACCACCACAGCCGAGCGGGAAATTGTAAGAGACATTAAGGAGAAGCTTTCTTTTGTCGCTGTGGACTACGAGCAGGAGATGGAAACCTCAAAAACCAGCTCCTCCATCGAGAAGAACTACGAACTACCCGACGGACAAGTAATCACAATCGGTGCAGAGAGATTCAGGTGCCCAGAAGTCCTCTTCCAGCCATCATTCGTAGGAATGGAAGCTGCAGGAATCCACGAGACCACCTACAACTCCATCATGAAGTGTGATGTTGATATCAGGAAGGATCTATACGGTAACATTGTGCTGAGTGGTGGAACCACTATGTTTTCAGGTATCGCAGACCGTATGAGCAAAGAGATCACAGCCTTGGCCCCAAGTAGCATGAAGATCAAGGTCGTTGCACCACCGGAGAGGAAGTACAGTGTCTGGATCGGTGGTTCTATCCTTGCTTCCCTCAGTACATTCCAGCAGGTAAAATTGGACCATATACTATATTTATATACAAATAATATCAAAGCCTAACCATATATTATATGTCTATGTTACATCAGATGTGGATCTCCAAGGCTGAGTATGATGAGGCAGGTCCAGGGATTGTCCACAGAAAATGTTTCTAAGCTCAAACAAAAGAGCAATATAACCTTGGGTTGGGTTGATGAATGGGACCAAAGTTTTTTTTTTTTTTTTCTCCCTATTTTTCTTTATTTGTTTGTTTCAATTTCAATTTCTTTTTGGTTTATTTTGTATGCACTTTTGTGTGTGACAACTTTTTCTGGGTTTGCGTATCAAAAACCGTTATCATTTTGCGCTTGCTTTAGTCTATTTGTTTGTAGCTCTCGAGTGATCAAATTGATGCCTCTTTGTTTCTTTCCTATAAACTCAGAAGAAGAACTTTAAACTCTTTGTAATGTTAATATATGTATTGTATAACAAAAGTATTTTTATTCTCTTGGGTTTTATGTTTTACACAAATATTTTCTTGGGTTTTATGTTCACATACTTTGAGTTTTACTCTTTTTTTGTAAACTTCTCCCTTCCAAAGTTATTTAATTTGAAATAAAAGAGAGTTTTTGAACTCAAAGAAAACAAACAATATAATAATACCCAAAATGTATAGATTCACTTTTTAATTAATTAAAAAGTCTACTAATATCCTTTCGAAACTTCATACATTGTTTACAAATCGAGAATTTTTAATTTTTTCCCCAAGATTTTTTTTTAAAATATTTTTATTTGGATCCTTATAATTTTAGTTTTTTTTTTCTCATTGATTACAAATGACGTTGTATTGTTAAAAAAAACTAACAATGGCGTCGTTTTTTCAATTAAAAATAATCAAAACTAATTTAGACAATAAAACCTCAATTTTCAATTTTTATCGATTAGAAACATTTGGACCGATCAACCACCAATTGCAAATAAATCGCAGCGATTAATGGCCGTTTATATGCTGCATAAATGTCATTTTCAAAACAGTGAAAAATAATATTACCACCGTAACAAACACCCTTAATTACATCATTAGTTAATACAAAATTACCAATTGAATTTTAAACTAAAACATATATAAAAAAGAAAGCAATAAAGCTTTATTGGGTGGATTGTGGTGTACCACTACTATTAGTACTAAAGTTGAGGGAAAAATTAAAAAGATGGAATCTCTAGGATCAACTAAAATTATTATAATTACATTATAAATCCACAAAATATATTTTAACAAAAAAAAATCCACAAAATATATAACCTTAATTGACTTTTTCTACAAACACAATAACATGTGAACGTGCCCTGCCATATATATATATCAAACTTTATATTATAAAACTATGAACGTGGCCTGCCTTCTTTAAACCATACAATATATAGTGGAAAAAAATTAAATGTAATCATAACAGTCGCGATGTGTAATTTACCAGTTTTTCCATTAATGATGGACACAACGTTCTTTTACGTGCCAGATTCAAGCTTCTTTACACGGTACACGGTACGAATCATATATGATTGTACTCGGCACGTGCCGTTCACGTGTGTCACCGAAATGTTGACTTTTTTGTTTGGAGAGTTTTAGCTGGTTTAGTGTTTGACCGGTTATCAACTCGATTGAATTTTGAACCGGACTATACCAAGAATTAATTTAACATAACGAGTTTATGAGATGGAATTATTCGCCAATAATTAGATCATAATAACATTATTATAAATGTGACTAATCAGTAATCACGATATAAAAAAGCCAAAATAGATGTATATTCTATTTAGTTTTTAATAAAATATAAATAAACATACAATCATTTACAGAAAAGACTACCAAATAATATTTTTTTTGTATGAGTTTATTATAAACTATTTGATTTAATTATGAATATCCAAATTACGTCAAATTTTATTTCCACTAAAATTTGTTAGATCTTTTATTTATTTATGGACAATAGGTTTTGATGGATTATTCTCTAAAAAATTAGTTTTTAATCATTTTTATTTTAAATAATTTAGGGAACTACACAATAAAATAATAAAAATACTTTGTAATGAAAAAAAAATACTTTGTAAAAATTAATATTGAGAATCAGTTTATAATTGAAGAAGCCAACCACGATCATTGACTTGATATCACAAGAAAAAAAATTATAACAAAAATAATTAAATAAATAAAAATGGAGCTGTCATCTTACCGCAATCACAGCCAACCATCAATCTAATAATCTGATGAATCCAACGGCTCAGATATTTTTATTAATTTCTTTTTTAAAAATAAAGTTCTAAAGCAGTTAAACATGAGGGGAAAAGGCTGTCTGACAGCCAGGTCACGTTATCTTTTCCTGTGGTCGAAATGATTCGTCTATGTCGAATTTATTTTTATTTATTTAAAGGATGAAAAATAAACTTGAACGAAATAACCCGCCTGTATATATAACGCCATTTTTTCCCCCTTTGAATAGTCTCGGTGTCGTCAGTTTCATCGGTCGTTTTATATCTCCGGCGAGAAGAGAGAAACGGAGGATTAAGCGAGAAGAAAGAGAGAGAGAGAACCAGAACTGGTTCCGATTTCTTCCTCGATCTCAATCTACTTCCATCTTTTCTCTTCAAGGTAAAAAAAAGCTTCTGGATCTACTTTATATGTTGGATCTCGATCTTGTTTTGACTGTCGAAGAGAGTTTAGTAGTTGCTTGAATTTGGATCTGTGAATGATTGGGAATGAACTTGTATGATGTAATGCGAGAATCGATTTTAGTTGACCGATCATCTCCAGCTCGATAAAGCGACTTGAATGTGTCGTGATCTTGATAGTGGTTGCATAGATCCAGATTCAGATTACTGCTGCAGTTGCGATTAGCAATTTTTTTTGTTTGTTCTGTAAATATCTGGGAGTGATTCGTAGATGTCAACTGAATCTGAAATTTCAAGTCTAGATGAAGTTTGACTACAGTATATTTCGATGTAGAGATGCTATAGGTGAAGCACCTGAACATGAACCCTTGAATTTGTGCTCTCTGAACGATTATAGATTCTCTTTCTCATGAACTCTACTCTATTCCACTGGTATATTGACTACGAACTATGATTACCCAATTTAGGTCTATGTAGAATGAGAATCCTACTTCTGATTGATTTGGTGTTTGCTTTTATTTCGACGAGGATTCATTTCACAGTATCCAGCTTGATTTTTTTTTTTGTGTGCAGCTCCTAGAAAATGGCTGATGCTGATGATATTCAACCCATCGTCTGTGACAATGGTACCGGTATGGTGAAGGTTAGTCTCTACACTTTTATAAACTGCTGTTTTCTCTTTTGCTTAGAAACTACAGTTTGGTAATACATCGGTTGCATAACTTTGTGTACAGGCTGGTTTTGCTGGTGATGATGCTCCCAGAGCTGTTTTCCCCAGTGTTGTTGGTAGGCCTAGACATCATGGTGTCATGGTTGGAATGAACCAGAAAGATGCCTATGTTGGTGACGAAGCACAATCTAAAAGAGGTATTCTCACATTGAAATACCCAATTGAGCATGGTGTGGTCAGCAACTGGGATGACATGGAAAAGATCTGGCATCACACCTTCTACAATGAGCTCCGTATTGCTCCTGAAGAGCACCCTGTTCTTCTTACCGAAGCTCCTCTTAACCCAAAGGCCAACAGAGAGAAGATGACTCAAATCATGTTTGAGACATTCAATTCTCCGGCCATGTATGTAGCCA
>KE152497.1:92950-106708 GCA_000411095.1 Aethionema arabicum | reverse complement strand
AGCAGACGCTGAAGCTCCCACTATCTCCGCGGCTGCCTTCAGCTTCACACTTTTCCTCCTCCTTCAAAACCACTGCGACCTCCGCTGAAGCGCAGTCAGATAAGGTTCTTTTTTCCCTCGTCTCTTTCCTTTTCTACTCTTACCAGTTAAAAGGGCTTACATTTTGGTATAATGGCTTGATGTGCGCAGCCAGACACCACCAAGTACTACTTTGTGGTTGCGAATGCCAAATTTATGCTTGACGAAGAGGAGCACTTCCAGGAGCAATTGTTTGAACGTCTCCGCTACTACGGAGAGCGCAACAAGGAGCAAGACTTTTGGCTTGTCATCGAACCCAAATTCCTTGCTAAGTTCCCCAAATTCACCGACAGACTCCGTCGCCCTGCCGTCGCCCTTGTTTCCACTAATGGCCCCTGGATCACGTTAGAACCGTAAACGCTTGCATCTCCAAAATTCAATCATCCCCTTGTCTACTCCTACCGACAGATTTTGTTGTCTCTTATGGCAGGTTTATGAAGCTAAGACTGGATCGAGTTTTATCTGATTACTTCGAAGCTACGTCTCTCGATGAAGCCTTGGCGTCGAACCCTACCACTTTAGAGTTCTCTCAGCCTGAAAATTGGGTAGCTCCATATCCCAAGTATGAATTTGGATGGTGGGAAACATTCTTGCCCAAGGAAATCCAAGAATCTAGAGTATAGAACTTTGTCTTAATGCTTTATAGCTCGTATGACTGGGCTTCTTTTGCAAGGATATGTCTTCGGTAATGTAGCTTTTGCTTTAAAGTTACCTGCTTAAAATGTACTGCTGACTCCAACTCAAGCATAGAACTTGACCGCAGAAAGCATCTTCGTTGAGAGTTGAGACAATTATGTATGAATCCTGACCAAAGTCTAGCACAATAAAGGCAACTTATTGTTTGACATCACTTCTGATCACGGGGAGCATAAACTCTGTGTCACACCCTATTAATACATTTCTGAATGGTGATGTTGTGAGCTTGGACAGTGATAGACCTAGCTTTGCTATATTTCTCTGTGTAGCCTAGTATGAAATCAGAATGTGCTGTGATGGTTCGGTCTTACTGGCTAAAGCTGATTAAATCCTATTTCCATTTAGTACGTTTAACATATTTCTGATAGATAAGGCTGATTTTATAGAAAGTAGCAAGGGGGTTCTCAGTTTCTACCTCTACTAAATAAGGTACGTCTGATTACTTTGTGTGTCTCGTCATCTTGCCAAAGCCGAAGTTATCCTCAAATACCCCTCAAACTGATATACTTATATATATATATATAAGTATATTTTACCAAGTAATAAACACAAATCTCAATATTAACATGTGTGATGAACACTGTTACACTCGCGCGGCATGTATACATTACAATATGCACTAAGCTGTTATCTTTCCACAATCTCCAACACTATCTGGCTTCACTGAGCCATTATTGGGCAGCTAGATTTGCAATTTCCTTGAGGGGTTTCCACATGAACTTCCTCCTGCAGGTGAATGGGTGATGGTCACGTCAAGTGCAACACATAGATATATGGAAGCTGGAAACTGGAAACTGGAAACGTATGGCTTTCTCACCAGTTGCCACATTCAGCAATCACCCTGACATTAGGACGCAGAGAGGGGAGCAACGCAAGAAATTGGAGTTCAGACTTGGAGAGTACCTGAGCGTTGATAGGATGCACGTGGGATACAAATCAAAAGAGAAATAGAAACCATGAAGAAAATTAAACCTTTGCTTCGATGATCCAGACGACAAGGCCTTTGGCATCAGGGGGAAGAGCCGAGAGCCTATAGTCAAGTTCTGGTGGATAATACCACCTAGCTATAGGTTGTTTCCCAAGGTGAGCCTAGGAGAAGAGAAGAAAGACATGGTGGATATCAAAATACAACAAGAAGAAAGAAGAGAGTAGAGAGTAGACATACAGGGCAAACAGGGTAGGGCTTGAGGAGGGTGGTCTCGGGATCACCAAGACCACGAGCAGAGAGGTCGAGAAAGTAGTAGCCTTGGTATTTGAGACGGTTAAGATACCGACCCTCGTAGCCACCCTCGTGGGGAGTGTAGATGGCAAGTGCCTTGTGCTCTTCCACGTCCTGAAGCCAGCGACCTAGGTCCAGTCTCACTAGGTCTCCTCCAATGAAGTCACCTATGCTGCATCTCACGCCTATGCTTCTTCTTCTCCCTCTTCTAGTATTCACAAAAAAGGCCCTTGATGAGCTCTTCACTTGCAAGGGTCCAATACACGGCGGTGCCGGTGCCGCACATTGTATGCATATTGCACAGCTTCCCATCTCCTTTCAAATAATAATTAGTTCGTATTGTGGGACTGGTAAGGTAACACATGATACAGGATGACCATTGACGATGTGATGACGAGAGAATGGTGGAGAAACAACGACTCACCCGATAAGGGGAGACACTAACTTGGGCTTCTAAATTATCTGGACTCTCACCAATTGGGCTTTATTTTCTTGGCCCAGTAAACAACGTGGATCATCCGACACGTCAGTTTACCAGGGAGTCGGGAGTCGAAGGGAAGGGCTTTGGTCTGACTTGCCGGAGCAAAGTGTCAGTGATTCTTTCGGACAAGAAGGGATGTCGAGGGGATCTCGGCTCCTTAGGGCTCCTGGGCTCCTACTACGTTGCGCTTATCTCCACCCCGAATCTAAACCTCTCGCTCTTTCTTACCGCTTTCCCTCTGATAATCTTCATCATGGCTTCTCTAATTTCAGCATACGTAACTCACTTCGGACACCACTCATTGCCAATGCCTTCCTCTCTGATCCCTCCCCTTTCCCAACTCGTTCCGTTCAACGGAGCTCCATGGTCAACGGGCGTGTTCTGTTCTCGACTTCGACACCCAACCCTGATCATGCGGCCTCCAAGTCGAAGCAAATCAAGACGGACTCATCGGAATCGGCTATGGCGGACATGAAGATCCTTCGCACGCTTGCCAGTTATTTGTGGATGAGAGACAATCTAGAATTTCGCTCCAGGGTCATCGCTGCATTGGCCTTTCTCGTGGGTGCTAAGGTCTTGAATGTTCAGGTTCCTTTCCTCTTCAAATTAGCCGTTGATTGGCTTGCTTCAGCCACTGGAAGCGGCGCCTCACTTTCCTCCTTCGCCGCTGCAAACCCGTCTCTTCTTGCTGTTTTTGCTACTCCATCTGCCGTACTCATTGGATATGGCATTGCTCGGACCGGATATTCTGCTTTGAATGGTATCCGTTCCTTCCTCTGAATTGCTCATTTACAGAAAATAATATTCTTCTCACTCATGCTCTTGCTACTTTAACTATCGCAGAACTTCGTACTGTTGTTTTCTCCAAGGTAGCTCTCCGCACAATACGATCTGTTTCTAGAAAGGTATGGTGCTCCCCTTAGATACAACCTTGTCGGCAGACATTGAGGGTGTTCTCTGACCTATCAATCCTTGTTTACATGATAAATCGTGCATCTTCCCTGTCTACGCAGGTGTTCTCCCATTTGCATGATCTTGATCTTCGTTACCACCTAAGGTGATTGTCTTCGCCCTACTCCTTTCGCGAGTAATCTGGCCCAACCCATCTTATCATATTTTTCTTACTCGGCTTCCTGGTTTCCAGTCGAGAAACAGGTGCTTTGAACAGAATTATTGATCGTGGTAGCCGTGCAATAAATTTTATCCTCTCAGCTATGGTTTTCAATGTTGTTCCCACTATTTTGGAGGTAAAGCTAATGTACCTACTTGCACTTTATCATGATCCTCAAGTCTTCTTGACGAATTAGTAGTTGCACATTCACCTTTGGATTTCATATCATATTGTTTCGAGTTTGGGTTACTACTTCTTTGTCTCTAAAATATTCGACGTAATTAATATGTATCTTCCAGATATCTATGGTATCAGGTATACTAGCATACAAGTTTGGAGCTCCTTTTGCCTGGATTACTTCTCTTTCTGTCGGAGCATATATCGCTTTTACTTTGGTTGTGACACAGGTATGGTACATTCTTCTGTATAAGATTTTCAATGGCAACTGTGATGCAGTGTTTGTGGTGCTTTAATGTTAAACCTGCACTAAATGTGATGATCTGCTATTAACATAGCATCGTACATGTTCTGAGTTGGAGCTGTGTGTACTTGACTCTTTACTAAGCTGAAAAAACATTCTAGTTGTGTCTTTAGACACTGTCATAATCTCATTATCTACAAAAAAAACGGTGCCATATGGTCTGCTTAACTTTCGTTTGTTTATGCAGTGGCGAACCAAGTTTAGAAAGGCTATGAACAAAGCTGATAATGATGCAAGTACAAGGGCCATTGATTCTCTCATAAATTATGAGGTAAACTTAGTTTTTTTTTTCTTTTTTTCCTTGAATTTGCAGGTTTGACAGAGAGTTTCTGTTTCTTTTCAGACTGTTAAATATTTTAACAATGAAGGTTATGAAGCTCAAAAATACGACCAGTTCCTAAAAAGTAAGTAGCTGTATTAGCCTTTTAGGATGCAAAAATGGATTTATATAAATTCCCAAAAAGTCGCCCAGTTTGAGTTTTAGCAAGTATACTAGCAATCAGAAATACATTCAGATAAAAAAATGCCATGTTAACTTTTCTACATCTTTCTTTAGACGTTATTTTCACTTGGGTTAAACAGATTGATGTTATATCCTAATATCATTGTCCACTCCATTACCATGATTTATCTATGATGGTTCTGTTGCGTATGCCAGGATATGAAGATGCTGCCCTGCAAACTCAAAGAAGTCTTGCGTTTTTAAACTTTGGACAAAGTATCATATTCAGTACAGCTCTATCAACAGCGATGGTGTTGTGCTCTCAGGGTATCATGAATGGCCAGATGACAGTCGGTGATTTGGTAAGTGTATCCTTTGATATTCCCTATCGAACAGCATTTTATTTTTAGGTGCATTCTTCTATTCAAATAGTTTTCTAAAGGCTCTTTTTATGTTTGGGCGATACAGGTTATGGTGAATGGGCTTCTCTTTCAGTTGTCCCTTCCTCTAAACTTTTTGGGTAGTGTTTACCGTGAAACCATTCAGAGCCTTGTGGACATGAAATCATTGTTCCAATTGCTTGAGGTATGTGTTTGGGCTTTCAATGTTACGTTGCTATTGCTTAACTTTCTTAATACATTTTTTTAACACCCTTGATGCTAATGCTTCAGTCAAGGAGTTATATTCAAATATAATCCATGTAGCATATTTAGTATGGACTCCTGGCATGATGAATTTGTTCATAATGTGACCTTCCCTTACTGCTTCAGGAGAAATCTGACATCAGCAATATAGATGACGCAAAGCCTCTTGTTCTGAAAGGCGGAAGAATTCAGTTTGAAAATGTACACTTCAGGTAGGTGTTTGTTTAATTTTAAGTGGAACACTACTGTCATACTAATTGTATTTAACATTCTCCAGTGGGTCTGAAAATGTCTTAATACTCTAGATGGGTTAACATTAGGACTTCTCTCACCCAACCTGGCAACCAATCCAATGATATTTCAGATTAACAACCTATCACATTTACTAGCTCTTTTTTATCCCATTCATAAGACTCGCCATCGCTAGCAAGTTAGTATTTGCTAAGCTAACGTAAGACAATCATATACACAGGTTATTCTTGTTACCAAACAATCAACTATACATGAGAAAACAACCAAACTAGAGGCAAAACCTTATCAAAGTGGCAAATTATATGATACAATGCATGAATTGGATCAGTTTCATGTTATGGCTGAACTGGAAAGGGGTTTGATTACTCATATATAATGCGACATGTTCATTTTTTTTTTAAGTGCAGTTACCTGCCAGAGCGAAAAATCTTAGATGGAATTTCCTTTGTCGTACCGGCAGGGAAAAGTGTGGCAATTGTTGGTACTAGCGGGAGCGGTAATTTTTACACATTGTCTGCTTAAGCATTTAAGGTTCATACAATCTCCTTGTTGTACCGTTGCATATCTTGTGCATTGTTCTTTGGCAGGAAAATCAACAATTCTTAGAATGCTATTCAGATTCTTTGACACTGATTCTGGAAATGTAAGTAGTTTTTCAACTTATCAATTTTGGAAACTCATACATTAGCGTTGTTGCGACAAAACGCGCCTAGATAACATACTTTTTCATGCTGGTTATAACAGGTTAAAATTGATGGGCAAAATATAAAGGAAGTGAGACTAGATAGTCTCCGAAGCACCATAGGAGTTGTGCCTCAAGATACTGTAAGCTGATATTCTGACATATTCTCTGTTTTTTTTACTTCTTGTCATAAGCTTTCTGCTTTCTGTTTATGTACGCTACTGTGACCTACATGCTTTCTTGTTATTTTTCCATCTCGTTCTAAACTTTCTTGTCGTACAAAGACTTTTGTATGCATTAGTTTTTTGTGCCTTATCTTCTATCTCTTACCGTGTCACTGTTAATTTTCTATTTATGTTGAACATTTTAGTTTTGTTGTTCACATGTCTAACCTCAAGTTCACTGAAGGTGCTCTTCAATGACACAATATTTCACAACATCCACTATGGACGTCTTTCAGCAACAGAAGAAGAGGTACCAGGCAACTTATAATCGGTGAAGACGCCAGGCTTCATATCAGTAATACTTATCTAACGCATATTTTCAATCCAGGTGTATGATGCTGCTCGGCGTGCTGCAATTCATGAAACGATCATAAATTTCCCTGATAAATATTCAACAGTGGTCGGGGAAAGGGGTCTCAAGGTCAGTACTGTGATTGTTATATTTTGGAATGATTTAGGTAGATCAGTAACACTGATGCTTTTGGCCTCGCAAGTCCAGAAGCAAGTCTGGGTTGCTTGATTGAGTTAGTCCCTCATAGTTTTTGTCTGCACAATATCAAAGTATAGAAGCTAAGTCAATAGCAAAGTCAACTTTTATCTATGGACAATTCGGAAAACTGAACATGCAAACTAAAACAGTGAACATAATGATGCAGAAAGATTAGCTGAGGAAGAGGTTTTCTACTAAAGAAATTTATATTGTGAAAAGTTAAAAGTAGTAAGGATCAGAGATAAATGACAGTTTGATATATTTGTGATTGTTGGGTCTGACAATCATGGAGTGATATTGTGTGCAGTTGAGTGGTGGGGAGAAGCAAAGAGTGGCACTTGCTCGGGCTTTTTTGAAATCGCCTGCGATTCTGTAAGTGATTTTACAATGTAGCAGCATTGTTTTTGCGTAACGTAAGTAGAGAGGCGTTAAGATTAGTGATGGTTGGTGAAAAATGGCGCAGGTTATGTGATGAAGCAACGAGTGCACTGGACAGCACAACAGAGGCAGAGATACTGAACGCACTCAAGGCACTAGCAAGTAACAGGACGTCCATCTTCATTGCGCACAGGCTGACCACTGCGATGCAATGTGATGAGGTTTGTAGCAAGTGTTGTTGACTGAATGGCTAGCCAATGTTGTTGTTGCATAACTGAAACTTGTGTTGCGACAGATTATAGTTTTGGAAAGCGGGAAGGTGGTGGAACAGGGGCCGCATGAGGTGCTGTTGGGGAATGCAGGGAGATACGCGCAGTTGTGGGCCCAACAAAACAGCAGCGTGGATATGATTGATGCGGCTGTCAAATTGGAGGGGTGAGTCTTAGAGCCACCAAGTGTTTGATGATATTTAGCTCAATGATTCTTTTCAAGGTACGAGGGTAGAGGTTAGGCGGTCAATCACATACGCATCCCATGCTTGGGAGAAAACAAAGGGTTGAGTTATAACAACAATAATAGTGGTGCTTACTGGTGATTGGTGAATCATATATCATATATTTACTATTTAGCTCTATCGTCTGTGTGGTGTACAACTTAGATTCAATACGAATTCGCTCTTCAACTCTATTTAAAAATCACTGGAAAAGGAAAAGTTAAAAGTGAATGCCTAAGTTTCATGCTCGACTTTCCAACATGTTGTAGACTTTAATGGTGCGAATTCAATGGGATGCACAATTGGGCACGCTTCTGGAATCTTGAAAACTCCGAACATCAAAATCACCAAAATACTTATACGTGTCTTAATCTAAACAGGCTTTTTCTTTAAATGGGCTTTTAAGAGTCCATTTAGGAGTAACTAAAAAACCCAATATTAAGCGGATTGAGGAGTAACTAAAAAGCCCATTTAAAATCTTAGAAAGGGGGCCTGGGCCTTGTATAAGAAGGCCACCCTTAAAGCTTTTGGGTTAGTCGGTTCGTATTCGTCTTTCTATTTCCCCAATTGCACTTTTCTTTCTCTTCACTCCAAGAATCTCTCAGAGCATGGCATCCGCCGCGATTGTTCTTGACCCTAAAGCATCTCCGGCCCTCATGGATCTGTCTACGGTGGACGAGGAAGATCTTTATGGCCGCCTGAAATCGCTAGAGCGGCAACTTGAGTTCACCGATATCCAAGAGGAATATGTGAAAGACGAGCAGAAGAATCTCAAACGGGAGCTGTTACGGGCTCAGGAGGAGGTCAAACGCATCCAATCTGTGCCCCTCGTAATAGGGCAATTCATGGAGATGGTAGATCAGAACAACGGAATCGTTGGATCCACCACTGGTTCCAATTACTATGTCCGAATTCTCAGCACAATCAACAGAGAACTCCTCAAACCCTCAGCTTCCGTCGCCCTTCACCGCCACTCTAACGCCCTTGTTGATGTTTTGCCCCCTGAGGCCGATTCTAGCATCTCCCTTCTCAGCCAATCTGAGAAGCCGGACGTCACCTACAATGTCAGCTTTTGGGTTTCAAATGCTTATCTTCTTTTTTACCAACTATGTGTGTGTGCTGATCGGTTGTTGTTACTTGGTGCATGTGTGCTTCATTTGTGTAGGATATTGGAGGATGCGATATTCAAAAACAGGAAATTCGCGAGGCTGTTGAATTGCCTCTTACTCATCACGAGCTGTACAAACAGATTGGAATAGATCCTCCACGCGGCGTCTTGCTCTATGGACCCCCTGGTACTGGAAAGACTATGTTGGCAAAGGCTGTTGCGAACCACACAACAGCTGCCTTCATTAGGGTTGTTGGCTCCGAATTTGTTCAAAAGTACCTGGGTGAGGTATAATTCATAGGCTTCCTCATATATGCTTAAGGTCGATTGGATTGATACAAGGACTCTCATTCTCCTTGGGATCCTTTTTGCAGTATTTCGTTGCTAGCTGGCTCTTTAAATTTAATAATCCATTTCAATATGCAGGGACCTCGTATGGTTCGAGATGTCTTTCGTCTTGCCAAGGAAAACGCTCCTGCTATCATTTTCATCGATGAGGTAGATGCCATCGCCACTGCTAGGTTTGATGCTCAAACAGGAGCTGATAGGGAAGTTCAGAGGATCCTCATGGAACTACTGAATCAGGTGAGAGTAGTATTCACATTAGTGTGTCTTGGTCTTCTGATATTCTCTGAGGACGTAATACTGATCTCACGCTGTAGTTTGATGGTCTAAAGAAATATGATATGGGTGGTGTGTAAATGGCTTGCGTCCCTGATGCCTTAGTTTCATATGGAGTTGTATCCTTAACTAATTATGCTGAATTCGATGTAGATGGACGGATTTGATCAGACTGTGAATGTCAAGGTTATAATGGCGACCAACAGGGCTGACACTCTTGATCCTGCTCTTTTACGTCCTGGGAGACTTGATCGTAAGATTGAGTTCCCCCTTCCTGATAGACGTCAAAAGAGGCTTGTTTTCCAGGCAAGTTAATTTGTGCAAGCACTTAAGGGTGGAATAGCTTACCAAGGGGAAATGGAACCATGATTTAGTAAAAGATAGTGTTTTTAGCTCTATCTTTAAATTACAGCACATTGAGGTTTGCCATTGTTTCTGTCTTACTTTCTGGTTCTGTCTGGTGTAGGTATGCACTTCCAAAATGAACCTCAGCGATGAGGTTGACTTGGAAGACTATGTTTCACGACCTGATAAAATCAGTGCTGCTGAGGTTAGTTTATTTTGCTTCCCACTGAAGTTTGTTTTTCCAGTGATTTTAGCCTCCTTTGTTTCTGGTCAACTGCCTGATGACCTTCTGATAAGTATGCATTTGTATGAATGAGCACACTCATAAAATGGATAGCTGTTCTGAGCATTAAGCATTGAGTTTAGCTGAGTATTCTCTGTACATCATTGTCCTGCACTTTAATTTTTGAGGTTCCAAGCTTTGGCAGTTTTGTTGACTTAATCTGGTGATAATGTACTTGGGGACTGTCTGTACAAAGGATTGCATGAGGGTCCTTGATAATAGAGTATTTTAGAGGTTTTTGACAGTAAGACCGTTTGATTTAACTTAATCTGGTGATATTGTCATTGAAACTGCCTTACAGATAGCAGCTATCTGCCAGGAGGCGGGAATGCATGCGGTGCGTAAGAACAGATATGTGATACTGCCAAAGGATTTTGAGAAGGGTTACCGCGCAAATGTTAAGAAGCCAGACACGGACTTTGAGTTTTACAAGTGAAAAGAAAGAGATAATGGGAAGCAGACAATGGGCGGTTATTCTAGTGGCTGTTAAGAGTTTCTGAATGAACATGGATTTGCAGTTTAATGTGTGAACTTAATTTCCATCACTTGCGAGCTTGGTAGACGCGTGTTCGCGTGTAATTGTGCTTAGTTTCTCAGCTTTTTGAAGTATAATTTATTAGTAAAACAAGGGAATCTGAGAATTGGCAGGCATGAAAGAAGAGGAACCAGGTAATAAATATTGTCTTGTTTCGGTTAAAAACGCAGTCATGATAAATAAGTAACTAAGGGCATATAAGAGCATCAACACAACACAATACACATCAAATGATTGGATGTAAGACTCCTTTTGAAGACTGTCTTACACGTAACAAATACGCCTACAAACTTTGGTCACTTTCTTCAGCTTGTCTCTCCCTTTCTTCCCCATCTTGGCTCCTCTCCCCACGCGCAGTGCCTTTTCTTCCGTCTCGAGGAATCTTCTCTTCTTCCTTCTTTCTATCTTTCCAGGGTCCATTCGAAAGAGCAGAATGCAGGTGTGATTTCTTCCTATCCCGGGTGACTGAGGGTGCATCTGGTTCTGTCCAGTTTTACGTAAGCGTCTAGTTCTGTTAAATGAATATAATATGGGTACCCCATATAATATCGCCATTTTCTCCTATTGGTGGTTAGGAAAGTTTCAAGGCTTTGCAATTGAGTAGTGACGTGGGGTATTTGTTCCTTGGTTTCACTTTTACAATTTGCTGTATACCCTTGGTTTGGTCAACAACTCCGATAAAATAGATGTCCAAACTCTCATCTTTATTAACTCAACTTAGTGGGCGTTATCCCCATGGGAGTGCATGACACAGACACGTCTGGTTCTTTGATGAATATCGAGTTCGCTGCACGCATCCTCACCTGTTTCTTTGACAAAAGGAGGGGTTATCTTCCTATGCACTTGAAAGTCTAGTCTTAAAATTTGATTCTTTAGCTTTATCTCTTTTCTTTTCTGGCTCTATTTTTTTATCTCATCTTAACCTTTTGGATTGTTTGATCTCCCAATGGTGTATGAGATCTTATATATTGAAGATCTAACGGTATCTTTGGTTGTTTATGATTGCCAATCTCTAGTTATCGACTTTCGATGTTGTCATGGAAGTTCCTCAAGCATCCCTCGTCTTCTGGAAATGAGGCTTGCTTGGACAGAACCAGATGCACCCTCAGTCACCCGGGATGACAATAGCAAACCAAAGGACTCCAACGTTCAGAACACCCCTTGATCTTTGATCTCTGGTTTATATTTTCAATTTGTTAGTCTTTGTAAGGTTTCTCTGTTGATTGTTTGGACATGCAGGGTGACAAATGTCAAAGAGATTTGATTTTAGGGTGATACAGTCTCTGCGTTCTCATGAGATATGGTTCAAAATGATACAATTAATGATCCGAAGAATGAGGGAGAGGGAGAGGGAGAGAGGAGGCTGCTTGAAGTAGGAGTTGATGGAGAGCTTGCGGTTGGGAGAAAAACGCGGAGTGATCACTGTGTGGAAGAACAAATAGCTGAGTAGGAGGCCAGAGAGCCACCATTGCATCTTGACGAAGTGGTAGGAACAAATGGTCCATGCCTGTCTTCACATAAACCCTTGGGATTTTGTCCGTATCTGCTGCTTCCGGGATGTCTATTATTCCTTCAAATGCCATGGTTGGGGCCGGACGCAGAAGCATCGTGGCCAGTGTGTAATCCTAATGATGTGAAGGCAGGATGAATGAATAGTCTCTTACCAAACTTAACATGCAATGCAAGTAGTTAAGAGTTGGTAATTAATAAAGATTAAATGCTAACCTCCATAGGGCTCTCGTTGTAGTACTTGTCCCGAACATACTCAGGTTTCATGATGACGCTTGTTGGGGGATTTTGGGGTCCGTTTCCATATGTATAGTCCCATATGTCCTCATCTTCGTCTTCTTTTCTCCCCAAACATATCTTTCTCCAATATTCAATAGTCAATATTCACAGACACCATCATAATTCATATGTGAAGACAATTAATGTGGCTACCAAGATTAACAAGGGTTAGATAAGTAAAGAGGAAATTACATTATTGAGACTCGCTGGAGCAGGAGCTAAGCTACCAGGTTTAATCATAGCCGCTGCTACGTAAACGGCCATGGAGACTTTTGAAGGAAACAAGCACATGGCAGCCGTGATGCTCCCTCCTCCCACGCTGTGGCTCACCAGTATCACCTTGTGATCGAGAGGAAGTTGGGAGAGGAAGGCGTAGAGGGGTTGGTTGTAGTCATACAAAGTGGAGACTCTGTTTGGATCAGTGAGGTTAATTCCAGCACCCTTGAGGTCAATGCAGGTGGCCTTATGTCCGCTCTCTCTCAGTGAGTTGGCGAGCTTATACCAACACCATCCCCCGTGCCCTGCACCGTGCACAAACACGAAGTGCTGCCCACTCATTTTTGAACTTTTCTTCTTCTTCTTCTTCTTCTTCTTAGTTTTGTGGTGTGTCTTTACTTATCATGTCCTTATGAAATTAACCTGAGAGGATGTATGGCTTTGATGCGTTCATAGAGTGATAACAGATGGCTAACCATTATCCTTTAACATGACAGCTGCTGTGAAACCCATCAAAACGACAAAGTTTAACCCCCTTAGCAAATAGCCAAATAGCCAAATAGCCAAATATAGCCACATAGCAAAGCTGGTAGTAGTAGCCAAATCACGAATCCCTATTATCAATTATATATTTACTGTTGATCAATACTTGTAAAACCTTGTCAAGTCTTGCCATTTAATAACATTTCCCAAAAAAACCAAAAAGCCCAATGTTTGAATATTCAAGTATATATTTTGTTTATTATATGGCAGGTTTCGAACAAAACAAGAGGAAATAGTCAATATGACCATTTCTGTTATTTTTGTTTTTTTTTTGTTTTTTATTTTAAACTCAATGACCATTTCTGTTATGAATGGTCGGTTTTCTTTCATTTGAAATGGGATTAGTCATTAGTGGGGAGATCAAGTTACAACTTACAACTCTTATCTCTTCTCCAAATCACATATTTAATCAATAATTACAGGCAGACAAGACAAGCAATCACTTGGCCACGTTGAATGCTAAGTTGTGTTAGTAGACAGACTTGTCCACAACTTTGGGTAATTAAATACACCCAATTTAATATCTGTCTAAAGGTAAGTGTATATAATTCGTTTGACTTATTATTATTTTTGTGTTAATCCAAGAAAAAATTCCATTCTTTCCTTTTTCCTCTTGTCCTCCTTCTGTCGTCCCTTCCCAGTTCCCTC
>KE152497.1:79506-92869 GCA_000411095.1 Aethionema arabicum | reverse complement strand
TTTTTTTTTTTTTTTTTTTTTTGTCTGTTCCGCTTCTCATCATTCTTTTCCATCCAGCGCCTACATTTTACATTATTTTTCTGACAGATAAAATCTATATTTTGTTTACTTTTCTCCGTAAAGTAGTCGTCTTTTCCCACCCTCTGATGATTTTTGTCTCTTTTGTTTTCCAGCCTCGAATAGGGGTGCGTCCGTCTTCCTTCCCGCAGCGCCTTCCTTTTTTGAAGCCATGGATTATGATCTGGTAAGGCACAAAAGTCCCATCTAGACTAGATCAATTCTCTTTCTTGTTCGTATACACAAATGAGCTGTATTCTGTGTTTGTGTTTCCCAGGTTCGCTCTAAGAAGAGTTTCAAGCGAGCAGAATCATCCACCAAATCACATCCATGGTGGTGGGACAGTCATATCGGCCTCAAAAATTCCAAGTGGCTCGAGAATAACCTGGATGGTAAGTTGATTGCAGATTCCTGTGTGAATATCTATCTTGCGAGCTTTGGGATCCCAAAATTAGGGCTGGGGCTTTGTATAGACTTGTGCTGACTTTGCTGTTCCATATTAATTGCATAGAAAATAGAATGTTGATATTTGTGTTTTTTTGTGATGATGGGATTTTGTCTGCTCTGATGTATGATGTATGAGATCAGAGATGGACCGGAGCGTGAAACGGATGGTGAAGTTGATAGAGGAGGATGCAGACTCATTTGCGAGGAAAGCGGAGATGTATTACCAAAAGAGGCCTCAACTTATAGCCCTTGTGGACGAGTTTCACCGTATGTACCGTTCTCTCGCAGAGCGTTACGATAACGTCACTGGAGAGTTGCGAAAAAGCTCTCCTTTAGACCTCCAGTCCCAGAGCTCTGGCCTTTCTGACATCTCCTCTTCCGACCTCCCTACTACTGTCTGGACCTCTCATGACCTTAATCGCTTAAGTCGTCCCCCTTCCTCCCGTCGTGCTCCTGGTTTTGAATACTTCCTTGGCTCTGGCGCCAACTCCTCTGATCTTTATCACAAAGATGGAGATGATTCTGCTTCTGTAACCGATTCTGAACTGGAATCCGATGATTCATCTGTCACTAATTACCCCACTTACCTTACTACTGCCTGCGATACTCAGGCCCTCTCCAAGTGGATCATGGATCTTGAGATTGAGCTCCGTGAAGCCAAAGAGAGGCTCAAGATGCAACTTGAAGGAAATACTGAGAGTCTGTTGCCGAGGGTGAGAAGTGAGGGTAAATTCCTTGATTTCCCCGCAAAACTTGCTGCTTATGAGCAAGAACTAAAAGAGGCAAACGAGAAGCTACAGAGTTCAGATGACGAAATTTATATGTTAAAGAATCAGCTCGCCAGATATCTGCCATCCGAGTTGGATGACGAACAGGATAATAACGGAGGGCAGGAGCAGAGTCTCCAAGATCTGGACATTGAAACTTTGGCTGAAGAGCTCAGAGTTACAAGACTAAGGCTCCGGGACGCAGAAAAACAAAACGGCATCCTCAGGAAAGAACATGACAAAAGCAAGTCAGATGACGCAAAGCTCAAGACCCTCCAAAATCTGCTGGAGTCAGCGCAGAAAGAAACTGCAGCATGGAAAACCAAGTCTAGCGCAGACAAAAGAGAGGTGGTTAAACTGCTGGATAGAATCTCAATGCTGAAATCAAGTTTAGCAGGTAGAGATCATGAGATCAGGGATCTAAAGACAGCAGTGTCTGATGCAGAAGAGAAGATTTTCCCCGAGAAGGCACAGGTCAAAGCGGAGATATCCAAGCTGTTGGAGGAAAAAAGTCTCCGTGAAGAGCTGTTTAAAGAGCTGGAAGCCCATGTCCGTTATCTCGAAGACGAGATAAGAAGGGTGAGTAACGAGAAGAATGAAGCAGAGGAAAGGCTTAAGTGCGAAATAGAGGTGCTGACAGTGGAAAAGGCAACGCAAGAGAGATATATAGAGAGGGTAAGCAAAAGGGTAGTTGAGGTAGAGGCAGAGGTAAGTCGGCTTCAAAATGAAATCAAAGCGAGAGAGGGTAGGATTATGGAGATGGAGAAGGAGGTGGAGAAACAGAGGAGGGAACTAGAAGAAGGAGCAGAAGAGAAGAGGGAAGTGATAAGACAGCTCTGTTTCTCACTGGACTACTGCAGAGACGAGTACAAGAGCCTACGGAGAGCTTTGTTAGAGCATCGACCAACAAGACCCTCCTCCATTCTTGCTTCTTGACTTTCGATGTATAGCATACTTCATACTTTTTCTTCTTCTTACAAATACAATTGACGTATTACGTATAGGGAGCCTGTTTCTGGATTGGTTTTGTGGAAAACGCTCATAACATTGTGAACTCTCAACTCTGTGTGTTTGAATGTAGATATGTATTATCTATCTAGTTTGAATTCTCGAAAACAATAATAAAGCAGAGGTTTGAGAAAGCGTGATTGTATCAAGTATCTACTACTGTCTACTGACACAGTTGTCGAGGTTATTTATTAGTACCAAACTCACTTTTGGTGCACTGCTCAAGGGAAATCACATACAAAATCAAATAAAAAGGTTAAGAGACATGTGCTTAAGTCATGCCTCTTATTCTGAACAATCAACGTGAGTAATGCAGCTGAGCCGAAGTGGATGCTTACATGTTCCACGTCCTCCAAAAATCAAACTTCTCCAGGAAGCATAGTATCTACCGGACCAAGATCACAGAAGGCGATGCCCTGAAACATAAATCCAAGAATACAGCTTCCATTAGTTTCTAACAAACGGTTTGTTAGCGAGCTTGACTGTTGATTAGAGATTTAGACAAGACAGAAACATACATCTCCAGTGAGGTGTGCAACACATCTCTTCTCAGCCAACAGTTCTGCTTCCGACTACAATAGCCATGGGTCTGAAATTTTAGATGCAGCCAAGGAAGCCATTATAAAAACCACTAGGAAGGTCTATATACCTTGGCTATTCGTTGGCGAAGGTAGTCATCAAATTTCACATCCTTGACAAGTTCATAATCTCCATCTCCCTGGATACAAATCCAATTCTGAGAGTTATCACTAGAGACAGGAAGCTTTAAGTAGATGAATAGAACATACCTTTGATCGGCATGGCATGCTGAAGACGAGGTCCTCTTCAATACCGTAAGGATTTCCACTCGTGTACACCTAAAGTTGGATTCATACGACCCATAAGAATTTTACACCACTCTCGTTATCATCATATATAGTTTTAGTGTAAAAGAAAAGTACCCCAGAAGAAAACCAATCACCCTCAGGAGTAGGAGTTACAAGAGACTTTATAGCATCAACAATAGAAACAGCAGTAGAAGCAGCAGAAGATCGACCCCATTTCTGAATTAATAAACCACCTCTCTGTGAAGCCAAAGCACAAGCCACTTAGCAGACAGATGTATATAGTATATAGATGATCCTTTTTCTAACTGTATGCATTGGTACCTTCTGCACACTCTCAGTGAATCCCTCTTCCAACCATTTGTGGTCGGTAATAACCTCCTTGACCGGCAAGCCATTGATTCTGGCATTTAAGAAGTCCGGAACCTGGTTTATCATTCAAAAGTTAAAAAGAATTATCCCAAGATCTCGGGAACAACAGATGACTCTAGAGAAACACAAGTCAAACCTGAGTGGTCGAGTGATTTCCCCATATGGTCATATTAGACACTTTGTCATAGAAGACACCAGCTTTAAGGGCAAGCTGCAAAGTGGACACAGCCACCCATCAAATTGAGGCATCGTCGAACAAATTAATGCTTACAATTGTGTGCGTGTGTCTGTGTGTCTGAAAATGTCCTACCTGGCATTTGGCTCGATTTTCATCTAACCTCGTCAGCGCATGGAAATTCTTTGCAGGAATGTTGGGGGCATTTTTAAGGCAAATTAATGCGCTGAATAGAAAAAGAAAGGGAGAAGGTTGAGTAAAGGTGTTGGGCGTTAACAGATAAAGAGGATGGAGAAATGTAGCGTACTTGGTGTTGCAAGGGTTTCCCACTACAAGCACCTTAACGTTGGGAGAGGCAACTGCATTAAGAGCTTTGCCCTGTGTAACATCATAACATGTAACATCAGGACCACATATCAAAACATATAAATAGGACTTGACAGGAACTTTAGTGATCAGCTTTGAGAGACAACCTGCTCAGCAAATATTTGACCATTGATGTCCAACAAGCCAGCACGTTCCATTCCAGGTCCTCGCGGTTTTGCGCCAATCAGAATAGCCCACTCAGCATCTTGGAAAATTTCATATGGATCTGTTCCTATATCAACTTCTCTCAACAAGGGGAACAACGAATCTTCCAGTTCCATTGCAACTCCTACACCCGTTTGTTTATCTCTTTTTCTTATACTCAAAAGACAATAAATTCAATTTAAATTGATGCCAGCTTGGAGCCAGAACAATCTACCTTCAAGGGCTTGTCTTGATCTCTCTGATCCTAGCAGTTTCAAAGCAATGGGTTGATCTGGGCCAAACACTGCACCTGAAGCAAGCTACCCTCGGAAACCAAAACCAGTTAAACGAGTTACATAAAAACAAATCAATGACTATGAACACAGTGTCTAAAAAGGAAGAGCTTACTTTGAAGAGAAGGTGGTTAGAGATCGTGCCTGCAGCACCTGAAACTGCAATACTGATTAATTTTTTCCATGATTTTGTCTCTTCCTCCTGCATATAACATTAAATACAGTTATGCCTATGTGAAACGGTGGAAGAGGTAGAAGTAAAGGAGTATCTCTTATTTTATTTTAATATCTGTTTGTTCATCAAAAGCTTAGATATTCAAATACAGAAAGAGGGAGTGGGGACGAGTAAGGCGATACAGCTTTGAGATCATAGGTGAGGCAGAACACTCCATAACACTCCTTCTTCGTCTTCACTCCTTCTTCTTGAACCGCAACAGGGGCTTGGCTGATATATTAACAGAGAAAATTATCAGACACGTTGGCCATCCACAATATAGGACTCGGGAAAAAGAGCGTACAACGACTTACTTCTGAGAAACAGAGCAAGATATTTTGGAGTTGGGAGCTCTGGAGAGGGATGTACAAAGATGAAGAGAGTGATTTGGACGATGTAATCTGGAGGAGAGGCCGAGGCGAGAGATTGAATGGAGAAGAGGGGACGTGGTATTGGGGGTTGACAGCTCTGCCATAGCCATGATTATGTGCACCGGTGGAGAGACGAAGCGCGCCAAGCGAAAGAGAAAGAAAGAGGATGAGAATCTGTGTATAAGGCTCAGCTCACGACACTTGTCAACCAATTCCAGCCATACCAACAATATCTACCCAGAGCCCAACAAAGGCCCAATAAAGCCTCATTATGTTAGCTCTGCTCTGCTCTGCTCTGCTTCTTCCGGCCGAATTTCTTCCCCTTCGCCAACGGAATCATAGGCTCTATCCTACATTGCGGCGACTGTGTAAAGCTCAAGATATATTCTATTTAGGTATGGTAGATCAGGGAGTGCTTGGCCTCCTCGAAATTCTTGAGCAGCCTCGGTTGCATATTACTGAACGGCTGCCAAATCTACCTTCGGTCCAGTGCCTGCTTCGGATGGCTACTTCACGGGCGCCATTGAGAGGACATGGATAACCGGAATGGGATTTGGTGGAGATGAAGGGCGATTTGGCGACCAGTGAAGCTGTTGAAGTGACACACTTATCTGGAGAAGGCGCTTGAGGAACCTGAGCACTACTATGGGGTTCGCGAGACTAACATCAGGTACACTCCCATCTCTTATGAAGAGTAAGAGGGTCGACTAGACGAAGTTGAACGAAATTCCTCGTCCAATGTAGGTTGCCTCACAGAGAAACTAACGGTCTACTTCTAGTTTTGCAAAAGCGGCAACTAGTTTGCGGAAAACAAAGTCACCGATGGGAGATGATGAAAAGCATTCTACGAGAAAGCAAGGCCACAAATAGAGAGATGAATTGGATAAAAAGGGAGACAGAGCCGAAGGAAACGCACGGATGTGTTGCCTTTTAAGGCTACAAAGCAGGCATTTGCAGAGAAGAGAGTAAAGTCAGGAGGATAAACCAAGGAGGAGAAAGAGAATACGACTAAGATCCCTTTGATATGTCATATAAAAAAATAGATGACGTTCTCGTTCTTGATAGCCTATTCCTTTTTTGCTTCTTCACACGAATCAGTTTTACTCGCTACATCTCATTCCTGCTTTCCTAGCATGTTGTCCTTTACTCCTTCAGAAGGCGGTATAGAAAACAAAAAGAGCAATGAAGAGAAAAGTGTTGGAATGTCCAAAAATGCAGAGTTTCGTGCTATTCAGCCAAGTCATTTGATCCTTTCCTATGTCGATGAAAGTGTAATTTTATATGGCCAGATAGATCCTTGCGGTATGTTATGTGATGTTCCTATTTTCATTGCCTGGTCCTAAAATACATTTTATGGCAGCTGTTGGGTCGTAGACGCTTGGATGAGCTAAAGAAGGCTGGTTGCAACATAGAGCTTTCAGTTCCAATAGATAATATTACTCACTCTACCAGCACAGAGAGAGAGAGCTTACAAGCTAATAATGTTTAAGCTACCTTTCTGCAGGTATTTAGGGAATAAATTGGATTTCTTTGCTGCTGCCAATGTTTCGTCATATTTTCCACCTCCTGATGCACCTGAGATTGCATTTGCAGGCACTGGGTTCAAATTGATGGTCCTTTAGGATTATATAGGCATCAACAAGAATCACTTTTTGAGGTTAGGAGTATTCATGTGATACTTCTTTAATTGCACACAACTTTATCGACACGCGTGGCTTTATATATGGTGTCTCAACCTTAATCAGGAAGGTCAAATGTTGGAAAATTGTCTCTACTAAATTCTCTTACCAGACAGTGGGGTGTTGTGAGGACATCTGGCAAACCTGGACTGACCTAGGTGATCCATTGTGTGCGAATCACTAGACCTCTATGGTTTACACTACCCTCTTATAACACAAGGATTTGAATGCACCCATCAATTTCTTTAGTCTTGGTCCAAACGTTCGCCTAGTTGATTTGCCAGGCTACGGGTTTTCCTTTGCAAAAGATGTAGATGTAGTTAATGAGGCCAGGGGTAATATTGTGAGCACCGCCCTTTGAATTGAGCTCATAATATTGATAAATTTGTCGTACAAAACAGCTCAAAGGGCCCCCGTTTGTTTAACATCGATGGCAGGTAAAGGAGTATGTTACAACAAGAAGTGGTTTTACACGTGTCTGCTTTCTTGTTGACACTTGACACCAACTGGGGAATAAAGCCAAGTGACTAGGAACTTATCCATCCGATGGAGTAGTAACATCTACATCTTTGATCCTGCTCATGGTGCCCTCAACCATTCTCTGTGTCATTTAGACAAGTGTCCTTAGAGCCGAAACTGAAATGCAGATCTAATACAAAGTATCAGAGAGTCTTAACCAAGACAGGTGTGGTTTTTCCAATGGACGTGGCACGTTGGGCAATGCAGATCGAAGAGGTCTTACTCAGTATGCTCTTTATGATTGTAATGAAGACAAATGATGTAGTCCTTTAATCATATCCGACTTTTTTCTCTGAAAAGTTGTCCAGCCTTTGGTATGTATGAGTAATGATTAAGCGAGTTTGTGTGTTGCTTCTCTCCGGTTGGAGAAGAAGAAGGGAATAATAACAAGTTGGAGTTAATTAATGACTTCAGTGATGGTGAGCGCAAAAGCAGGAGCCGGCATAGGAGTTTAAGAACTGTGCTGGCTAAAACTGCAAAATTGGGCAAGTTCTAGTTGGTAAAGAACAGGATTGTCTCTTGCCCCTTTCCATAGTATATGGGCACTCAAGAGTCAAGATGTGTTTTTTTTTTGGGTAAAAAGGTTAACTTGCAAATAGGACTGGAAGAGGAGGAGTCAATAGCATGATGAAGCACCGATGAGTGATACTTACTTGAAGTTTTGTTCTTAGATACATGAAGTTATGGTTTAATTGTCAACCAACAGGAGAATGTAAACAAGAAAGGTTCAGATAACATTGTCTGGGAGAGTTTGGCCTTCTCTACCATCCCCCTTACCTCTGAGTAACCTAGATGAAGATGGGTAGATTGTCCAACCCCATGCCGGAAGGCCAATGAAATTCTGGACAGCTGTAGAAGCGAAAGCTCTGAGGGGAGGAGACCAAGAGTATGCAATGCTCTTTGCTAGTCCCGTACTATTATCAAAAGTGATACATCTACGACCTGATCAATTGTCAAAAGCTTGAACTTGGCTCACCCTATATGTGTAGTTTACTGTCATTTTGTTGTTGTGCTGCAGGTTTGGTTAGTAATGGAAAGATGTATAGAATTCAAACCCTGCAGTATTCGCGGATAGGACAGAGGTACACATGTCTCACTATGTAACTGGATAACTTCGATGCGACGTGTGAGTTATATAAGGTTGCAACTAGCTGCGTGGAGTTGAAGGACAAATCATAAACGGAGGAATCTAGTCCGTCCAAAGAGGTACATCTTCTGGGAATTGTGTGTGGTAACTCTTATATGGCTATGGACTTCAGCAGTTTGGCTTTCAATTCTTGTGCTGTTTTGCCTTTGGGATTTTTCTGGAATACAGGTTTTGCCTGTGAGAATTGTGGGTGGTAGCTCACTTTTTGTGTTTAGGGTTTAGACCAATGACGAAAAAGCGGAATATAATCATATTCTCGTGGGGCAATCCTTGCTGCAGCCTTTGTGGTCAGCGTCAAACTTAGACGGCATCTTGTTTTGGAAGCTTTACATAATTTACATCCTTATCTTTATATTCCCAACTTTATTTTATCTCCTCCTCCACGTTGTTCCTCTCTCTGTCTCTCTTTCCACGTGTCTAACAATATAGAAGCCAAATCAAAGCAGTAGAGAAATTGCTCAGTAGAGCCATTATGATGTTAGTAACCTGTGAACATCCGGACTTTCCTTGGTCGAAGGCACGGATACAAACACAGCCAAGTAAGAAAATTAATACACGCACACACATGTAATATCCCATATATATATATATATATATGCACAAATTTAAGCTTCTTTGGCATCCTCTTGTATGATTAATGCGTATCTGTTATGTGATGGCAGAACCGTGAACCAGTGAGGCTGAAGGAAGTAGCGCGACCAACAAAATAATTTTCAAAGGTAATGTCCCTATCACTCTATTCTCTTCTGCTTCTTGTCATGTTCCCCACTTGTATGTTGACTTTTTCCCTTTTTTTGGTCGTTTCTTTTTTAATTTCTATATTTTGAGTTTCTTGTTTCACCAAACTAATAATTTGCTCGATTGAATCGTACAATTTCTTCAAGCAACAAAATTCCTTCATTCCCATTATCGCATTTCCAAGAAACCACACTTTCTTAAATCTTATCCTCTTTGCAATTGTATGTGGTTCACAAAATAAAACAGAGCATCATCTTTTCCATTTTTCCTTTTTTCTAAATTTACAATTAGTTTATGTGTTTTCACTTGTGGTACATGTTTCTATGTTCTAGCTTGGTTGTCTTTTATCAGCAATTAAGATTTTCCAAAGAATGGATATTCAGAAAAAAGATATTTTACTATTGGGTCACTAATAATTTGATTTCTATAATACATGTGATGCAAGCAAAGTTTTTGGCGTCTTATCCCATTATTCTCCTCTGATTTTCCACTTATCCCGTACCAATGGGTAATTGAGGGCAAAGACTGTTCAACATATTTTCGTGCGACGCTTCATTGTTGAAGCAGAAGAAGTAAGGTACGATTACGACTACTTCTGGCCGCCAAGGATATTTCCTCTCTCCTCGAGTCTTCTGAGCCATAAAACGATAGTGTATCCACTTGAACATTTCTGGGATCATCAATCGAGTTTGGTCAACCATGAACAGGAACCAAGTTTCAGAGTTCGTCACTGTAACCAATCGACACACAGAGTATGTAGAAACAGATCCGACTGGTCGCTATGGACGTGTAAGTACGCTTCCCGAAGAGAAACTCTGTCTTAGAACGTTTTCTTCATGTTCAGAATCAATCTTTCATGCCACAGTTGCTTTTATGTGATTTATCGTGGTTTTGTTGGAACAGTTTGCGGAAGTTCTTGGAAGAGGAGCGATGAAAACTGTGTACAAGGCAATCGACGAAATGCTTGGGATAGAAGTAGCGTGGAGCCAGGTTAAGCTGAAAGAGGTTCTGCGTTCCTCTGTTGATCTCCAGAGGCTCTACTCTGAGGTTCATCTCCTCAGCACCCTAAACCACAAATCCATCATTCGTTTCTACACTTCCTGGATCGATGTTCATTGCCATACTCTCAACTTCATCACCGAGCTGTTCACTTCTGGGACACTCAGAGAGTAATTAGTTACTCGCACATCTTAAGAGCACATATTTCTTTCCAGCTTTCTTCTGTCTCTCTCATAAAGTGTTACTAAGAGCACCATTACTCAGTTTTGCCTTACATGATCCTGTACTGATCTTGTGCAGATACAAAAATAAGTACTTCCGAATAGATATCCGAGCAATTAAATCTTGGGCTAGGCAGATATTGGAAGGGCTTGTTTATCTGCATGGGCACGACCCTCCTGTGATCCACAGAGACCTAAAGTGTGATAATATCTTTGTTAATGGCCATCTTGGGCAAGTGAAAATTGGCGATCTTGGTCTTGCAAGAATCCTGCGTGATTGCCGGTCCGCCCACAGTGTCATTGGTATGCTGCAAAACTCGTTTTTCTCTGTTCTTGTGCAAAATCATATGCTTAGACCTCTTCTCGCATCTTTTGCATAGGCACTCCGGAGTTCATGGCTCCAGAATTATATGAGGAGAACTATAATGAACTCGTGGACGTTTATTCTTTTGGTATGTGCTTTCTGGAGATGATCACCTCTGAGTTCCCGTATAGTGAGTGCAATAATCCGGTGCAGATTTACAAGAAAGTTGTCGCAGTATGTACTTTGAACTGTGAGCATACGTATGAAGCTATCATTTTGAACTAAGCAGGAACATTCTAATGTTTTCTTACCAGGGGAGGCTTCCAGGAGCCTTTTACAGAGTTGAAGACATTGAGGCACAGCGATTCATCAGGAAATGCCTCGTATCTGCCTCAAAGAGAGTATCAGCAAAAGAACTATTGATTGATCCGTTTCTCACGTCTGATGAATCCTGGATGGTGTATGCAAAAGGTTTTGGGAGTCCAAAACCGTTCTTGAACGAGAATGAAATGGACACACTGAAGTTGGATGATGCCGAGTTAGGAAGGACCCAGATGACCATCACTGGGAAACTGAACCACGAAGATAATACTATCTTTCTGAAAGTACAAATCGCAGATGAAAACGGTAAAAATGAATTGATTTAATTAAACGACCCTTTATGTTGTTCCATTAACTAATTTTATATTGCCAGGCCCTGCGAGGAACGTGTACTTTCCCTTTGACATTATGAATGATACTTCCTTTGATGTTGCAACGGAGATGGTAAAAGAACTTGAGATCACCGATTGGGAGCCAGTCGAGATCGCTAAAATGATTGATGGAGAAATCTCTTCGTTGGTCCCTGGTTGGGGGCTTCAGGAAGATGATGAAAACGATGGTGGCCTCACCCCTCACCGTCATAGTCATCATCCTTTTCACTCTTCTTCTTCAAATTCATCATCCTCTCAAGTTTCACTCTCTAATATGACACGAGGCCTTCGAGATTGGCAACAAGGTACGGACCAATGTCAACCCTGAGTTGTGTGATTCAGATATGTATGTGTGTGTATATATATATATAAGATGTTTTAGATAAAATTGGAACTGTAGATGACTTTCGGGACGATACGCATTCTCCGAGTTCTTCTCATTCAGGGTCCTACTCCAATGTCAACTACATATCTGTTGAAGAGCACAGCTCGGAAGTTGGCAGCCACGACAAGTGCCACAGCCCTCCTGTTATTACCAGAACTCATCACTTGACGAGATTTTGCCCTGAAGAGACTTCTCATCTACAGTCGGGAGATCTTAGTTACGGGCGGGCCAACATGTATGCACCTTCCGGTTCGAGTAACAGGGTACTGGGAACAGAAAACCGCACACTTACAAGAAACCGGTCTCTTGTGGACGTGCAGAGCCAGTTGTTGCACCGCTCGTTGGTGGAAGAGGCGAGAAAAAGAAGGATGATTAAAACTGTTGGAGATGTAGAAACTGTTGGGTTTCAGTCACCTTATGTGGTTACACGGAACTCAAGGCATTAGCTTCTATGTACATTTAATTTAACGATGTAATGAGTATAATGTGACAAAGTTACAGGTTGTTAATAATAAAGTTGTGCAAAAACTGCGTTTAGGGTGTTTTCTGGTAACGATCTTAATTGAATGAAGATATGAAGAAACTATTTACAATCTTAGGTGAGTCAAATGAAACCAAGTTTTCTGGAAAGCTTTAATGATCACGTCATGATACTCACTCGAGTTCAGCGAAAGATAACAAGCCAGAAGATCTTCCAGATCTTTTTGTTCCCTTATGTTGTTCTCTATGATCATCTCAACCATGGATTCTCTGAAATCTTTCTCGGGATCCACAGAAGATAAGACTATCGCGAAACTCTCTGCAATTTCTATCTTCTTCGAAACAGGGGACGCTCTTTCCTTCATCTTCTTTCTCGCAATCTTGGCGGAATTCACACGAAGCCTTATCCCTGAGAAATTATTAGCTTTTGACTTTCGAGCGACGAGACTCCGCTTCTCAAAAGGTGGTTCCTTTACATACGCAACCCGAACAAGACACGAATTTACTGGTATCGGAGGATCTTCAGCGTCCGAGACAATGGTGAATTCAGGAACATCATCTAGCGTCCTCACGAAATGGTCGTCCTCGATGTCAATGCGAGTGTCATTAGATGGCGATGGAGGGTTACATGAAAAATCATAACCTTGGTGAGACGGAGATGAAGCGAAACGGGAAAACGCCGAAACAGATGGGTCCAGATTGATTGGATTGGAGCGATGATTCCGAGAAACATGAGAGTTGAGAGAAGAGGGTTTGAGTCTGGAGGAAGGTTTGTAAACGGTTTTACGTTTGATTCTTCTCTTGAAAGAAGATTTGGGGGGTGAGGAAAGCTGAGGATGAGGATGAGGATGAGGGTCCCCAAGCTTTCTTGAGGAAGAAGCATCAGAAGAAAGGTGTTTTGGAGAAGAGGGGAGATGTTTTCTGCTGCTGATTCCTTTGAGTAGTTTATTATAGAGCCATGAATGAGGCATAATGTCTGAGAGTCTGAACTTGTGAGTCCCTATTTTCTCCTTCATCTCTTTCATTTCTGATTTCCCACACACAAATTAAAGAGGATTCTTGAACTCTTGTTAATTAAACAAAAGGAAAAAAGAGGTAAAGAGATTTAAGTTAAGCTAGAGTAGTGTGGCTTCCATGTCAAGACTAATTAAAGCACATCTT
>KE152497.1:68617-79295 GCA_000411095.1 Aethionema arabicum | reverse complement strand
CCAAAAGGCCAAACCATACATACCTCTCTTCTCATTTACACCCGCGAATCAGTCAAAAATTAATACTACAAAATTTCAAATTAAACAGTTCATGGATGCCACAATTATGACGTGAACTCCACACTCCACCAGTCCCAGTCACAATATTGTATTGTGTGTTTAATAAGGCCACTACAATATTACAGGCCCATTTTTACTGCCAAGCCCATACAATAACCTCAAGCAAAAGCCCAACTCAACCAACGATATTAGGAGGAGACGGAAGACGTCGACACCAAAACCAAAACCCTCAGAGACGCAGAGCATCAACACCTAAACCCTCGCATCCTCGCTCAATCCGCAAAGGTTTCACTCTCTTTTTTTAACCCTATTTCTTACGCAAATGTTGCTGTTGTGCGATGGTTGTGTATTTTATCCATTTTGCTATCTGCTACTTTCTATCGCTCGATTAATGGCATTAGTGGTTGTCCCATTTTGCAGGTGACTTAAGTTCTTAGCCCCCTCTTCCTTACAGAATGCCCGTAGATAGTGCTTTAGGTCTTAAACTCAAGAAAAGACTGAAGCTTTCATCTTTTAAGTCTAATTCTTCCATTCGACCTAGGACTCGTTGCAGTGATGATGAAACAGATCCTCGGAAGAGTAGTAAAATTAAGGTTTCATTTATCAAGAGTAAGAAGGCGGTGCAGGCGAAGGTGAACGAAGTTCCTCGTACGATGTGGGCTGCCTCACAGAATAATCAACGGTCTACTTCTAGTTTTAAGACCTCGGATGGTGCTTCAAACTCGGCAACAAGTTTGTTGAAAAGAAAGTCACCGAGGGGAGATAATGAAAAGCATGCTACGAGAAATCAAGGGCACATGAAGAGAGATCAACTGGATAAAGGGGTGGACGGGAGCCGAAGGAAGCGCTCAAATGAGTCGTCTTTTAAGGCTACGAAGCAGGCTTTTGCAGAGAAGAGAGTCTTGGGTGATGGTGTAGAAAGTCAGGAGGATAAACCAAGGAAGAGAAAGAGAATACGACTAGATCCCTATGATACGTCTAATAAAAGAATAGATGATGATGTTCTCGTACTTCAGAGTCTGTTCCTCTTTGCTTCTTCACTCGAATTAGTTTTACTCGCACATCTCATTCCTGCTTTCCTGACATGTTCTTCTTTACTTCTTCTTCAGAAAGTGGTAAAGAAAACAAAAAGAGCAATGAAGAAAAAAGTGTTGGAATGTCCAAAAATGCAGAGTTCCGTGCTATTCAGCCAAGCCCTTCGATCCTTTCCTATGTCGAAGAAAATGTAATTTTATATGGCCAGATAAATCCTTGCGGTATATGTGATGTTCCTATTTTCATTGCCTGGGTCATAACATACATTTTTTGGCAGCTGTTGGGCCGTCGACGCTTGAATGAGCTAAAGAAGGCTGGCTACAACATAGAGCTTTCTGCTCCATTAGATAATATTCCTCAGTCTACCAGCACAGAGAGAGAGCGTATAGAAGAAAGTGTATGTCTTCTTAGTAATGCGATTTCTAGCCCGCCCTGCTAGTTTTACTAGTTAATAGTGTTTTAGCTACCTCTTTGCAGGTATTTAGGAATAAATTGGAATTCTTTGCGGCTGCCAATGTTTCGTCATCTTTTCCACCTCCTGATGTACCTGAGATTGCATTTGCAGGTACTGGGTTTGAATTGTTCCCTCTAAGATCATATATGCATCAACAAGAATCATTGTTTAAGTTTAAGAGTATGCATGTGATACTACTTTACTTACATCCTACTTGATTGAAAAGCGGGGATTTGTATATGGTGTCTCAACTTTTATCAGGAAGGTCAAATGTTGGCAAATCGTCTCTACTAAATGCTCTTACCAGACAGTGGGGTGTTGTGAGGACATCTGACAAACCTGGACTGACCCAGGTGATCTTCTGTCAGAGAATCACTAACTCAATCTCTATGTTTTGCACTGCCCTCTTATAATTGAAGGATTTGTTGACTGCAGACCATCAATTTCTTTAGTCTTGGTCCGAAGGTTCGCCTAGTTGATTTGCCAGGCTACGGATTTGCCTTTGCAAAAGATGAAGTAAAGGAGGCCTGGGAAGATCTTGTGAGTGCCGTCCTTTGAATAGGGCTCATAATATTGATAATTTTTGTATTACAAAACGGCTGAAAGGGCCGCCATTTGCTTAACATCGATGGCAGGTAAAGGAGTATGTATCAACGAGAAGTAGTCTTAAACGTGTATGCCTTCTTGTTGACACCAAATGGGGTATGAAGCCAAGAGACCAGGAACTTATTCATCTGATGGAGAGGTAACATGTACATCTTTGATTCTGCTCATGCTGCACTCAACCATTCTCTCTCTCTCATATTTAGTCAAGTGTCCTTAGAGCTAAAAACTGAAATGCAGATCGAATACAAAGTATCAGATAGTGTTAACCAAGACAGATGTGGTTTTTCCAATGGATGTGGCACGTCGGGCTATGCAAATCGAAGAGGTCTTAGTCATTATGCTCTTTAGGATAGTAATGAAGGCAAAATATGATATCTGACCTTTCGCTTTTATTCTCTGAAAAAATGCAGAAGTTGAAGGCAAACAGATCAATCGTCCAGCCTCTGGTATGTATGAGTAATGATTATGCAAATATGTGTTGCTTTTCTGAGGCTGAAGAAGGGAATAATAAGAATTTGGAGTTAATTAATGAGTTCAGATGATGGTGAGCGCAAGATCAGGAGCGGGCATAGGAAGCTTAAGAAGTGTGCTGGCTAAGATTGCAAAATTGGCCAAGTTTTAGTTTGCAAAGCCCACAGGAACCGGAACTGGATTATCTCTTACCCTTTTCCTACTAAATCATCACTCAACATCTTTTGTAAAAGCAGAAGATCTTTGTTGAAGACAAAGTGAGAAGTCAAAGGAGAATGGTGTGACGAAGACGGAAGATAGAGTGAAAGTGTGATCAATGTCACTTGGGTTTTATTTATGTTATTATATGACAAAGCAAAACTGAGACGTTCTTACAGATAAGGTTTGCCAAAACCACTCACTTTTCCTTTTATTCGTGCTTTAATTGTATACAATTAATATATTGTTTATTAAGAAAGCAATAAAACTCAACTGCTATGCATATGCAAGAACACAAATAATTGGATGCTTGATGTTGGAGTGAGCATATATATATATATATTTATATATTGGAAGTTGAAATTGATATTGAAAGTTTTTGTAAGTTTAGGTGACTTTAGGGAGTGGCCTACCTAATTTGACACTTCTTCAACAGCACCCTTTGAATTTTTGCTTCTTTTTCTTTGTGTTTTTCTTTCTTCTTCATCACAGAACCTCATCTCTCGTCTCTCTCTTTCTCATCAACTGCGGAATTCAAGAATTGGAGAAGCAGATGTGTCCGTTAAGGCTTATCCTCATATTTCTTTCGGCCACTCTCGCTGGCTTCTTCCTCCTCAAGAACCTCAAATCTCCCTCCCAACACCTCGACGATCCCGCTGATGAATCCCTCACTGCCCCTGATCCCGCCGATTCCGCCTCCCCAATCTCCAAGGTTTCTTCCTCTTTTTCCTCCCTCCTTCGTTCTTTCTCTTCCTCTTTCTCTTTGAGATTAAAGTCTTCTCATTTGTGTGCTCAGGTGGGAATTGCAATGAAGTCTGGATTCTGGACATGCGTTGACATGGCAAGTGGCCGCTATATCTGGAACCATCTCTCTTCCAATTCCAGCCCCTCCTCTTGACCTTTCCCTCCTCTCTCTCTCTCTCTCTCTCTATTTTCTGTAACTATCTAATTCTTGTCTACTATGTACTTCCTGTTTTCGCTACGAAATCTCAATAAAGTCCAGTTTTTTTTCCTGTTTCTTTTTCCCAGTTTCTATCATCTTTAGCTGAACTCCCGTTTGAAGTGTAATTTGACAAAACTTTGATCCGTAGAGCAAGTGATTGAACTTCCCTTAACCCCTACCTTTGACCATTGCTTTGTTGTTACTTCATTAGCCAGTTTAGTTTTTACACATTCTCAAGATTTGCTTTTAACACAAACTAGTTAACCAATACTGGATCAACCAACATGTAAGAAGTTTGTATATGTCTATGTTTACCATAAGCGGTAACAAAATCCAAAACTTGAAAATAACAAGGTATGGGAATTGGGAGGAGGTGATAGCTATACACAAAATCATCAGCATCTGCATCTTTTGCAGGTTTTTAAAATTAGTTGAGCAGCAGTCAGCAGCCAACAGTCACTCTTCTTTTTCTCTTTTGCTGCACTTTCACTCGCTCCAACTATTCAATTTTGATTCTTCTGTTTTACCTCAAGTGGCTACAAAAATATTCTCCATCCGCATCCTCTTGCTATACATTAGCAGGCTTAAGTCGCTACAAGGGTTCTATTTGTTGATGTTGCTCTTGCTCTTGCTGTCGGTCTTGTTCCTGATGTTGCTGTTGCTGTTGCTCTTGCGTTGGGTCTTGTTCCTGCTGTTGCTTTTGCTCTTGCTCCTGCTGTGGATCAGGCAGTAAATGCTCATCTTTCTCGCCCTGCCAAACCCACACAATATCTGCCAGAGCAGGCCTGAGATCCTTTGCCACTAACTTCTGATACTCCAGAGTGTCTCCATTTGATTTCTTCACTTCCACCAGATGAAACGTTGGCGTCACTTGGAATATTTCTGCATCCATCGATAGGATTCCCTTTCTTCCCTCCTTTAATCGTTCCAGTTTGAACAAACCTGCTTCTCGCTTCCTTATGCTCAGTTTCAAACGTTTAGCCACCTCCTCCAGCTTAGATATGATCACTGAAGCAGGTTTCTGGGATGTGAATCTAGATTCTCGTTTGTCATACACATCACCAAACAGTCCTGCTAGATCAAACCCCGCAGACAAAGCAATTATATCGAAAGCGTTCAAATTTACAGGCTCATCTGGATGGTTTCCTTCTATGTCCTTGTCTCCATTTTCACTTGGACCTGAAGCACCAGCTTCCATCGAGTTTGTTTCATCCACTTGTTTCCCCATATTTTTCTGTTTCAAGTGTAAACCCTTTCTGAACCAAGTACTATCCCTGATTCTTGCGATAGAGATTCTAGTTTGAGGGTTAGGGTCCAACATCTTACACAAAAGCCTCCTTACTTCTGGAGCGAACCAGCTTGGACACTTAAACTCGGCCTTTCCTATCTTCCTGTACATCTCCATTAGATTGGAGTCATGGAATGGCAGATAGCCAGCCAGTAGAACAAACAAAACCACACCACAAGACCAAATATCTGCTTTTGTGCCATCATAGCCTTTTCTGTTGATTACTTCAGGCGCAACATATGCAGGTGTACCACAAGTTGTGTGGAGGAGACCATCTTGGCGCTTGCAGTCAGCAAGGGCACTTAACCCAAAATCAGATACCTTGAGATTTTCATTCTCATCCAATAGTAGATTCTCGGGCTTTATGTCACGGTGATACACGTCCCGGCTGTGGCAAAAATCAACGGCGTTGATAAGCTGATAAAAGTACTTCCAAGCAATATCATCTCTCAGCTTCCCTTTGGCCACCTTGTTGAAGAGCTCTCCACCTTTACAATACTCCATAACAAAGTAGATCCTCGTTTTTGTTGCCATGACCTCATATAGCTCTACTACATTCGGGTGTTTAGCAATCCTCATAACTGATATCTCTCTCTTGATCTGGTCGATAAGCCCGACCTTCATTACCTTTTCCTTGTCGATCATCTTGATGGCAACACTCTGGTTACTTACTACACTCCGTCCATAATACACCTTGGCGAAAGTACCTTGACCTAATAACCTCCCCACATCATATCTATCAGTTAAGACACTTGGTTTATTTTCCATCTAATCTATAAACTTGAGCAGCAACAGAGATACTAGCTGCTCCTGCTTAGCTCAGAATTTGATATCCTCCTAGTGATAAGACCCATCTGCCAGCATTTCAGAGTTTCTAGAGTCCCAGAGTGCTGAGGGGCTAGATAAGCAGAACGGAATGAATACACCTCACAGAAACTTGGTTGAATTTAGCCTGAGAAGTAAAAGAAAAAAACAACGCAATGAGGCCTCAGACCTGCGAGTAATAAGTGTATAATATATATATAAACATTGTTTACGAAAAAGGGGATGCTTTTTCTATCTATGGAATGGAAGGACCGCTGCTCGGCAATCCAAGGAATATCCCTTTCGCCAAACACGATCGCTAAAGGGAACAAATGAATAAATCGAAGAATAAAAGAAGAGACTTGGGGTCACGAGTTGAAGCTAGATCATAAGTATCGCAATCGAGACGGAACCAAAACACAAACTTTCGACCCTAAATCCCCAAAATAGTACCGATCATCTCAATTATCATTCTCCCCACTGGCGCATTTCCTCTAATTTGAGAAAACGTGCATCGATCGAACCACCAGGAATCAAAAAAACCTAAAATTGGATATGCAATCTACAAAACGAGGAAGAAATCCCAAATAAATAAAAAAAGTAAGTGAATTCAGAAGAATCACCACGGGCGAAGGAAATGAATCCGGGATCTCGAAGGAAGACGTGCAGATCTCTCTCTCTGTCTCTCCTTACCAGCGAATCAGCGGCTCCTCCTCTGAATTTGTTTTATTTAAAAGACGAAGAAGAAGAAGAAGTAGACGAATGAATGTAGAGGAATGAGAAGGAAACGTGATTTGGCGGTCCATAAAATAAAGGCAATCAATCTCACCTGTGAGACGTGGCCGTGGCTGTGGCTGTGGCTGTCTCATGTCTGACCTTCTCCACGTTTTTGACTTTTCATCTTCTTTCACTAAACTCGCCTTTCATCCAACGGTTCTCCGTTTGCCACCTTTTCTTGCTCTCTCTTTCTTTCATGCCCATTGGCCATTGTCCATTAACATCAGAACTGCTCCTAATTCCTAAATCAACCATTATTACCTGGAACTTGGTGTCGGCTTGCATAGTCTTAAATTAATTACTTGTACATCTAAAATTATTTTTTATTAGATACATAACTTTTTTAACTAGAGATACTATATGCATTTTAATTTTCTGATGAAACATACAAAAAATCACCTAAACGTTAGTTTTAGTCAAAAAAAAAGTATCTAATTACATACTATTAGATTTTCCATGTCTAAAGTCAAATTAAAACTATTATTTGGGTAATTTACTATGGTATACGGGATTAGATTAATAATGCGTGAATTTTGAATCAAATTGCGTGGACCTCATGGTAGATATATAGCCATTAATATGATATTTAAATTCCTATTCACATTAAAAAAAAAAAAAAAACTTTAAGAACTCATGATTCATTGCTAATCTAATAATTTGTTTAATTGAAGTTATCTCTTTCCTAAACATCTAGAATTCTGTTCTATTGGACACACATTTTTTTCCTAATTAAAATTGATTTGAAGTCTGGTTGGTCTTTGGTATGGACAAATAAAAATTGGTTTTTTATGATCATAATTTATTAAAATGATCTATTGGCAACTCTAATAGCGGCAAATAGAGACATATAGTTTATTAAAGTCTTAAAACATTCTCAGTGGTGAAGAAGGGACGTGTAATTTGTATGCAGCGAGACACGAAGGATTTTCAGTGCCCTATATTAAAACTAGTACTACTACTAGCTTGTGTATGTGTATAACTATATATATATATATAGTAGAAAAAGGAAATTCAATTGGGGCTGCGACAGTTGGTGCGGATTTGACCATTGGAGTCCGTGAGGGGTTTGATGTCGCCCATCTTAATCATGGCCCGTACGAAGTCACGGTAGAAGGCAAATGGCCTGCGGGCGTAGGCTCTGACAAGGGAGTCAGTGGGACCACGGTTGAAGAGGACCTGGTCAGACGTGAGCAGCCCCTGTTGATTGAGGAGCTGTGTGTAGTAGCTGACGTCAAAAGTGGCAGGAGAGCGGAGGTCAAGAGGGGCTAGTCTACTGTCAGCAGAGGCACTGCTTCTGGCGGGGCAGCTCCTGCGTCTTAACATGGCCAAAGAGACGTCCATGTTGCTCTCGTTGTAGATACGGTTCCTGAAGGTGGTGCACCTCGCTTGCCCGATCGTGTGAGCTCCTTAACCACAGATATTATTATATAAATTAATTAGGATGATAATGAATGTGGCTGTTTAATTAATTAGGGATTGAATTAATATACCAGAGAGGGCGACCATGTCGCGGGTGGAGAGACCTTGGGCGCTGAAACGGTTGATGAGGTTGTTAAGAGTGGATGTCGGGGGAGGGATGACCCCGGAGTTAGCTGCTGAAAAACTAGCTGTGTTGGAGTCTCGCCTTCCAAGTTTCACGTTCCATCCAGGACCACCCAGCTGTGAGGCGCGTAGGCAAATTAATAGAAGAAGATATATAGTCAAAAAAAAAGAAGACAATAGAAAGTGTATATATATATATGTGTAGAAATGAATGGAATGGTAACTAACAAGGAGAACGGAGTCACGAGCAGTGATAGCGAGGATGTCAGCACAAGAGACGAGTCGAGGGCACACTTTCTCAACCCTCCTCTTTATCCGGTCTATCACTTCATAACCCCTCACCGAATTATTGTTAGCCCCTGCGCTTTTCTCTCCAATAAAAGACCCAGCTCTATCGTCCAACAGGATTGATCCATCACACCCCTGTCATGTTTCATGTTTCATGTTTCATGTTTCATGTGTCACGGGGAACATGCAAACCACGCTCCCATCATTTTCCTTTTTTTTAATTAATTATAATAATTTTCAAGTGAACAAATACATAATAAAATATAGAGTGTAGTTGAGAGACATACGTTGACGAAGCAGTCGTGGAAGAACAAGCGGAGTAGAGAAGCGGCCATGCGGCGCTCTTTGGAGACGGCTCGCTGCACCACCGATCGCACCACAGGGAACAGAGATGGGCAGCTTTCCGAGTAGAAGTCGGTGGTGAGCTGGGCGTAGCAGCAGCCACTTATGCTTATAATCCCGGCCACTATCATTATCATCGCCAACACCTTTCTAAGTTTCATTTGCCTTTTAGATTCCATTTCCTTTCCAAATTATCTTTATCAAGGATCCCGAATAATGAATGTATTATCTTTGGAAGAGAAGAGAATATATATATATATTGAGGGGATTTATAGACTAGTGTTGAGTTGTTAAATTGAAGTGTATCAAAATTCACTTTCTTTTCTTTCTTTCTTTTTACTTTCTAGTTTCTACCACACACAATTAATATATATACATCTACTTTATATATATATTTTTATTATATTCATTTTTTTTATTTTCTCTCTTTATTTTTTAATCCGCATTTTTTTCACAAAAAGGTTTTATAGAGGTTTTTTCCAAGTTTTTTTAATATAATTTTATGTTGAGCTGGCTATTTTAACTTACAATATATAAACTTCTTTCTATTTATAAGAGCCTAGTTTTTGTGCCTAGCTAATTAAAAATTGTTTTCATATCTACCATGTATTTTTTTTTTCCAATAAATCGTCATTACCTGAATTCACCATGTATATATCTGTCATGTATTTAATGCAACGACAACAGCTACACTTTTTGAACAAAGCCTAAATATACATATATATTCATTTGTATTACTATATGATTTGAATTAGCATAACTGCGTATAATTACTTCGATAATTAATATATAGTTTGAAACAAGATTTGCAGTTTAAAAGGAAGTGAGAAAGCTTTTTGCAAGGAAAATATATATTTGATGGTAAAGAAGAGTTGATGCAGCAGCATGCATGTTACATAAACATATAACGTTGTGTGTATTCCTACAATTAGAAATACGGATATAACGGATTGATAGAGATATATATATATATATATATATATTTACATTTTACGGCGATGTGATATAATTGGGGAATAGGGAATTAATTAGGGATATAGGATTGAGTTAGCAGAAGTGGATGACCTAATCAATCTTTATTCTTTATCTCACTTCTCATCCTTCCAATTTCCATGCATGAATCATCTCATGTGTCTTTTCGATCGTTAAAAAACGTACGACTTGGACCTTGGTGAAGGAAAAAAACAGTCAAAATTGAATTCATTATCAAAGATAAACGAAGAAAAGTAAGAAAAAAGGTGATGTTGAGAGGGTAACAAACAAGCTACTAGTACTAGTATGCTACTAGGCTAGTAGCTACCAGCTAAGCTACTCACAAATCAAAATTATTAATAATTATAATCAAAGTGAAGTATAAATATAATCTTTCAAAAGTCTACAACTAAACACACATCATGATTTGTCTTTGAGCTAAGACTTGTCGACGGCACAACCAAAGACAAGTCAACTTTGAGCACTTTATATTCTACTCCAATTATTAACTTCCAATTCATATATTATTGTACGTTTCCTTAGTTACTACTCCATTATTAATTGTTAATGCAGACTAATCAGAATATTATATGACATATACGCACGTAATAAGTACAAGCCCGCCCCTCAAAAGATCTGTCTCCACCTATATATGTATAGTAGCTAAATTCCCAGGACTTGAAAATTTTATGAAACAATATCCAAGTTTTACATCTTAATGTTTAATAGTATACATTTTTACATATATTTTACTAGATTGCATACGATTATACGAATATTAACATAAATACTATTATATATACTAGGTATCGTACCCGCGTGGGTTAAAGTTTTTATAAAAATACGAAGAATTGAAGTTATATATATTTTTTTTACATTTATAATAAACTATTTTATG